>JBBPMD010000146.1:0-45829 GCA_038090095.1 Zangia roseola
CAACAACTGCGGTATCGCGGTTGTTGCGTCGTTGTCGTCGTTGTCATCAGGTGAGGTGGGGTGGGGAAAGATGAGGGTGAGGGTGAGGCGAGGCGAGGACGAGGACGCAAATAACTCATGTCACGGGTGCAGCAGGGCTGCACTGCAATCCTGCTTATAGAGAAATAGTAATCAACAATCAAAGACCGAGAAGTAAGAAAGGGGAGAAGACGACGGTCCAACTGTCTTTTGGCAGGAAACACAAGAATGAGTGTTATTTGGCTCCGACTGACGTGTCAACGAAACCAGGCATACGATATCACGATATAAGAGAGGGGTGGTTGTGAAATGGATAGATCTAAGATTGGCGCACAGTGGACTGTGGCGTATCAGAAGCAGGTAGCAAGCTCCAATGTTCTTGGCGCCGGGTGCCTTCATGGGGGAACGAACCCAAATACAATTTTTAGGAGCCCGCTACAGTAGGCAAGCGCCAAAGTGAGCCGGTAACAATATAAAGCAGAAGAGGTTGCCAGTGGTCAATGCTCTCCACTTTCATGTCGTTGACCGCTACTGGTACGTGTTGGGTGATGGTAAAATGCCATTCATTGATTTCTGACGACAGAGAAAGAGGAAATCACACTTTTCAGCATAGATGTGGGCGGCCCGCTAGCTTGGCTTGCATTTTCCCACAATGGGCAACACCTCGTAACCGGAGGAGACAGGGTTCGGGTGTGGGAGGTGGAAGGTGGAAAGCAAATAGCACAAACGAACGAAACGCTTCCAATTTTGAACTGCGGAGCACTTTCCAGGGATGGGGCGTACGTGGCAGCGGGGACACGGCTTGGAGATGCGTATGTCTGGGACGTGGAGACATACTACCAGCTGCAACTCTTTGCACCCATATGGGAAGGTGATATTATCACCGCCGTTGATTTCTCACCCGACTCGGCTCGGCTTGTCATTGCGTCTGATGACACAGCCACAATCTGGGACCTTGCAACTCGCCAACAACTTGATCATCAAGTGTTCTCTCCTCCTCTCTGTCATGAGGGTCCGATCAGAGCAGCTAAATACTCCCCTAAAGGTGACCGTATTGCTACAGCCACCGAACGCTCCATCCGGGTCTACGATAGCAACAATGGCCACTTGCTTGTCAACATTCCAGCACAAGTTTCTTCATGCTACAATTCGGGGCTTCTGTGGTCGAACAACCACCTCTTTGTCGTTTCTGGCCACAAAATAAAGCAGTTCGTAGCTGACTCAGGCGGATCACTTGTCTCGGAATGGCTAGTACATGAGGCTAGCGATCATGCGTGCATCGCCTTGCCAACACACAGCGGATTCATTGTATACTCTGCAAGCAGCACCCTCACATTTTGGGATACCTCGACAAAAGAAATGCTTGGTATCATCCGCGATTCCAATGACACACTCATACGTTCTATTGCCCTCTCCCCAGATGACCGTTTTCTCGCCGTTGGTAGAGAGGATGGTAAAATCACTATCCACAGCTTATTTCGCATCAATGTGAGTATCATATGTGTTCAGTCAGGCGATAGAGTATCTGAAAACATTCTCTCTTCATTCATAGGACTCGATCCCATTGTCCTGCCTGCACCCTACCCTCCAGGAGCCGGTCATCCAGATTCATGAAGCTGCACTCGACGCATGGAAGTACGGTCGGCTCACTGATGCAGAGGCATTATTGACCGAAGCGATTCGCACCTCACGGAAAGCATCCCATCATACGCTTGCTAGTCTAGCCCTTGTTAGAGGCCGTTTGCGAAACTGGGATGCAGCAATCAATGATGCTAAACAGGTTCTTTATTCTTTACCTCCTCCTCCTCCTCCCCTCGCTGACCTAATTTATACGAAGTCCATCAAAATTCAGCCAACTATCATTGGTTATCTCGCATTGAGTGTCACGCTTGTGGGAAAGGGGGACAAGGTTAAGGGTTATCGTGCTTGCGACATCGCTTTCGGGCGCTTCCATTCGACTCATGTTAGTTTTCTCCTTCTAATTAAAGTGCGTATCACATCCACTCGTGTATTGTTGCCTCTCAGTTACCTGTTTTCCGAGGCTGTCATTGTGTCCTTAGCCGGCGAGCACAAGGATGCAATATCTCGCATAGATGACCTAGTTGCTACAGTGCCGCCTAACTCAGTCTGCAGTGAGATTCAGGTACGTGTGTCACAAACCATTACATAGCGAGCGTCACCCCTGACATTTTCATCAGGCATACATGTACACTCTACTTGGAAACTCCCTAGCAGAGCGTATGGACTATGAGGGTGCAGTTAAATCATTCCAGCGTGCACGAATTCAAAAGCAACATTGCAAGAGTCGGCCTTTCTTACTGGTCTCATTGGTAAGCTTCCTGCCAAATGTCTAGTGATATTTTCGCCATCTTCACCAACAGATTTCCGGCTGGAAGTTTGATGATCTTGACATTACAATTCACCGACACTTGTGTGACACATTTAGTGCAGCAGGTCGTGCAAAGGAGGCACGAGAGGCTGTTCTAGAGATGGTTAAAATATTTCAAAAGGAGGTTTATTTAGACAGTGCCCTCATCGAGTGGGTCTCTGGTGAGTTCATGCTCCAATATTCTGTATGCGGATAACGAAAATCTCCTCAGATTTCACCCAAATATGTCTCTCCACACCCGAAGTGAACAATGGTGCGGCTCTGAAGGCGTCCAGACGAGGTATGGCGCCGAAATGCCATGAAATATCCAACTCGCAGACTTCCAAGTTACTCCTGCAAGAATGGGCGAAAGCAACATTGGTGATTATGCCGTGGAAAGGCGCTTTGGCTGCCGCTGGCAATGTAAGTATTTCCTTTTGTTTAGAATGCTTTGTGGACCTGACGCTAGGTCACAAGTTCAAATGTCCAAGATTCGTAGTATATCAGGCCATATGTGAAAGTCTCAAAATGGAGGGCCGTGTTATCGACGGTGCCGATTGTCTACATCAAATGGAAAACGAGATGGCAGGGGACGTAGCTATAGATATGAAATGGGTTTCTGGTGAGGTATCACGCATATTGGACAGCGTTCGTTTCCTTATCCTACACTAGACTTCAAATGGCGCTGTCTCGAAAGCTTAGTGTGCTCCGGAGAAGCAGCAGTGGTTGCCGGGCGACATGATGATGCTATTCGCCATTATACCGATGCTCTGTCCCTCCAACCCGCCTCACTCGATATTCTGATCAAAAGAAGTGAGGTATATGCGGCAAAGCGGTCATGGGACTGCGCTCTAGAAGATTCGAATCAGGTGCAGCATCTCTATTTCACAAAGCCCAATCCGTGACGCCTTGCTAATAGAAAACGAATTAGGCAATCAAGCTCGATCCATTATCACCGTTTGGCTATAGGGCGAAACATGCAGCTTTATGTGGCGCGGAAAACTACTTTGATGCAATAGAGGCATTTGAGATTATGTTGTTCAAGATGTCCCAGTCGTCTGATCCAGAGATCCGTGGTAAGGCCGGCCACCCCGTAATAATGTCTATCTGTTGATTTGATCAAGTAGAACGCTCTCACCGATACGTGAAACGGGAAGAAATGAAAGCAGCGATTTACAAGGTCGTCCGGGATACCGTGCACGATCTACCCCAGATACTCATTCATACCAAGTCTGGCCGTCTGGTCGACAAATCCCAGCAATCCTCCACTTTTGAATCGTCCCCAAAATTCCAGGAACTTATTTGCTCAATGACGACACAGATCGACCACACCCGCATCGAGCTTGAAGTTAAACAATACTACTGTTATGCCATGTTTTCGCACAAGTGGGAAGACGACAACGAACCTCTATTCAACCAACTTATTCACACTATCGTGTACGATCTCGAGGAATCTCCTACCCATGACAAGCTACAAATGTTCTGCAAGATAGCGCGGCACGCTGGATTTAATTGGGCATGGAGCGATACATGTTGTATCAATAAATCAGATCCGTCTGTGCTGCGGGAAGCCTTTGTCGCCATGTTCAGGTGGTACGAGGGCTCTTCCTTGACCATTATTCACCTCCGTGGCGTTCGTTCTCCCTCGAAGCGTGGCGATCTTGTGAAGAGCGTTTGGAATACTCGCGCTTGGACACTCCAGGAGTATCATGCTTCCAAAGTGGTGCAATTCTATACCGAGGACTGGGTACTTTACCTAAACCTCCATATTCACAACCACAAGGAGTCACCCGAGATCATCTCAGAGATGGAGGAAGCAACTCGCATTCCTGCTCAAGCCTTGAGGGCACTGCAGCCCGGTTTGGGTCATGTACGGGAGAAGTTGTCCCTAGCTTCTTTGCGAGAGACAAGCCGGGTCGAGGATACTGCGTATTCATTGCTTGGGATATTTTCTGTATCCTTACCTGTTGTCTACGGCGGGCGAGACGAAGCACTCGGGAGACTCCTGGCACAGGTACTCACAAGCTCGGCAAACACAAGCATCCTCGCGTGGACGGGGAAGTCTGGTAGATTCAATAGCTGCCTCCCGGCATATATTAGAGTGTTTAGCTCGTTGCAGACGACGCATATCCCACCAGCCATTCGCGGTGCAGAATTGGATGCAACTATCGCTAAATTCCGCGCCTCATCACTCACATCTACCCTGGTCATACGGTTGTATGAGCGAATCAGAGGCCTCCCTTTCCCATCGTTTGTAGGACAACGGATGAAGCTTCCATGCATCATCTTCGAGCTCGGACGCTTGTTCCCCCATCGGAGGCAGTCGAATTCGTATGTTTTTCATGCGCAGACAACTGCACTTGGGACCGTGGGAATTGCAGCGCAGGAGGATCTTACTCGATTGGAACCTCTTTACCTCATCCATCCATGGATCGACTTTCTCCTTGATCGCCCGCCAATTGGAAGTGTCACAGAGGCCGCACCAGGAGACCACACAGATGTCGACTATTCCTCGACGGGCGAGTCGCCATCATCTCCTGATCATTCCGACACCGCATCTCTTGCTCCGGGGATACGCTCCACGCCGCTCTCTATACGCCTCGAGCGTTCACTGAGCGGTCGGTCCTCAACATTTCCTGAATCACATCGAGATGGAACAACCCTCCAACCACCATCGTCTGTGTCACGATCATACAAACGGATGCAAGCTTTCCAACTCCTCGCTCGGCTGAGCCAGCCGTTTGGCGCGCTGTTATTCACGCGGACTCGGAAAAACGCGGAAGAGTACAGGCGGGTGGCTACAGAGTGCCAGATCACTGTTCAGGTAGTGGAGGTGACGCCAAAGGTAGTGAAGGAGCTGATCGATCATGTGCGTCGACTGGATGTGCTTTGATGGTTCCACTTGGTTTGAATCGGGTGTACGAATGCATGCTTGTCGGTGTGGTGGTTTTATCCTCAGATACTAGTGAGTGTTTACAAATAACTCTTAAGAATGATATACGTTTATTATTGATCGAAACTACGGTACTCTGAACGATGTACCTACGGTTATGTAAGCAGTGGCTGTACGTGCTACTATGTTGAGATTGTGATCTCCAACAATAACGCGCCGTGGTAGCTCTGTGTATACATGTACATGATGCACACACTGCTCTCCTGGGCTACCTGGTCGGTAACAATTGACGCCAACTTTCACTCCATGTCTTCTCTAGAAGCTCAAAAAAGAGCGCGTGAACAGATGATGTACTACACCGGTGTACTAACACTCATGTACATGATTGGCATGTCGTCCACAGTGTTGGGAGGACCAGCTTTTTACATTCATACCCCCACAAGTCTCCGACGCATGACAACAATTTGGATAGTACTTCGCATCAGGTGGCGTACATATCATACCTACATTTCCGACACGTGCGCAAGGTCAGGAGTATCTATCGGAAGAGGAGAGAAGATCAGACTTCATTTGCCGACTACCGCCCTCTTGGCCGCTACGAGAGGAGATACACCTAGCCCAATTATGCCAGCGACCAAGCCCCCGAGGGGCCCAGCAATGTTGCTCCCTTCTTCTGCCCACCCATCAGTAACCGAGCCCACATCATGGAGGAATCGGCCAAACATCCCACGATTGGCGTAGTTTTCCGCTTTCCGTTTCTGGGCTTCGATCGCCATGATCTGCTGCTGTAGCATGGAGTTTCTCCGCTCAGCGTCTGCAGCGAGTCGTTCCATTTCTTGTTGCCTTCTCGAAGCTTCCTCCTCCTCCCTCCTCCTAATCATGGCGTTCTTGGCAGTCCTGCGCTGTTGCTTATCTGCGAGATCCTTCTGGCGCTGATTTTCGGCTAGCTCGATCTGCGTCTTTAAGCGCCGCACCTCCTCCTGTGCTTGCTTACGCTCTTTCTCCAATTTACTGGCCTCCTCTGCAAACGTGGATCGCAGCTGATCTAATAGCTCCCGTTCGTTGGATTGTTGTTCGCGAACCTCCTCAAGTGTCAGCTGCAACCGCGCCTGGTCCTCCTCGGCGCGCATGACTTTCTCCTCTAGGGCTTGGCGCTCAGCGTCCAACTCGGCTCTCAACTCCTCGTCACGAGCCAATGCAGCTTCCTCCATTTCCTCCCTCAAGTTGGCTAGATCCGCCTCGTGCTTCCTCTTCAGCTCTTCGATGTCGTCGTTGATGATACGGCCAGCATCCGTCTCTCCCAGCGGCTTGCCATCTGCGACCTGGTCCTGGATCTGAGTGCTGACCGCTTTAAGGGGGATGAGTTCGGCTATGATTTCCTGAGCGGAGTCAACATTGTTGTGATGACGACACATCCGAGCTCCAGACGCGAGGAGGGATTGGAATGGGCCACTCCGTAGGGACTCCTCTCGTTGAGGACCCTCCTGCTTGGTGACACGGTCCCAGTTGGTCGTGACAATACGGACATTACGAAGACTCTTCTCTCCACACAGCGCCTGGAACATTCGGAGGTTCTTCCTGGCAAGACCTCCCACACGAGGGTCAGAGATGCGGTGCATGTAGATGATCCCATTCAGCTTTTTCCCCTCGCTATAATTTTTGATTTGTCACAGGGTACGAGACGAAAGCACAATCGAATGTACTTACTTATTCTCCGGTTGGAGAAAATCCAAGATTTTTTGGAGGATATCGGTATCCGTCATTCCCGGTCGAGAATCATCGAAGCCGGGCGTGTCAATTAGCATGACGGGACGCCCGGTTTTCTCATCTGTATAGTAGGAGGTTTGGACGTCGGATGTTTCGGACTCGGTGTCGTGGCCGATATGGATCTTAGCGTCCTGGGTGAGATGCCTGATAAACTATGAGCGGGGAGATATTAGCAGAGGTCAGGAGATGATGTAAACCACATACAGTGGATTTTCCTGCGATCCAAGAGCGTAAACTCGGATGTCATGGATCACAGTAACGAAGCGTACGTACCGGTGCCAGTTGCACCCATGATCCTAAACACTTTCATTAATCTAGGGTACTTTGTCGGTCAAAGGTTGGACGTACGCGATTTTGACATAACCATCCTCAGACATGACTGGAACTTGAAATCGAAAGCGAACGGTAGTGGAGAATCGTGGAGGAGTAACTGAGTGAGGGTAGGCTCGTGGCCTTTCTCCGCTCCTTTATCTGATCAACGAAAGTGCTTGTAGCCATCTTCCAGGTGTTTGCAGAGCACGCAGCCAGATCCGACGAACCCTACGGCATGCCCAAAAACGTTGGTCCGTTCACTTAACAAATCCATCTTCAGACGTGACCAAAAGAAAAATGCGTCTTCGTTCCCTTGAAACTATCCGGTCGATCTAATTTCCAATGTAAGGGGTCAGGGTAACGACATTCAGAAAGAGAAGCGTCACCAGAGGGGCTTGAATGAGGGACTGGCGCCTACTCGATCCCCTTGTTGCACGACCAAACCTAGAGCCGCATTTGACTATCGATAATCGAACATTCGGCAATCTGCGTTCAACCCTGGTGGGGTACACTTGGAAGAGTTGAGGTCTCATGATTACCCTTCGCCCTACCGTCCGGTGACCTACTCTAGTATTCGAGCAGCGAGTTCAACTTCCGCGTGAATGAGGAAACAAGACTCAGCGGGTATGAATTCATACCGTGAAACGAGCATAGTAAGACCCGGGGCCGTGGTGACAAACGCCGGATCGCACCTCACCGCTGTAATGATCTGTAGACATGAGGTGCGGAAATTTCACGCTTCATGATCAAGTTCTTGGCATAATATTGCGTAGATAGTGACTCGGAATGGTTGAACATGCGTCTGCCGGTCGGATTTGGCAGTAGCACTGAGTAACGATCACGTCTTCTCGTCCCCCAAAACGTTTGGTAAGTTGAACCTACACCCCCGTTTCTTGATCACAGCCTTTATGTAATTGGGCCGCATCAATGAACGCCTCAAAATTTTCTGCTACAGCTACTACTACATATTGGGCGATACGCGTCTAATTGATATAAGGGTTCAATGAGATCATTGGCCGATAACTGACCGCTCTGACCAGTTGTTCTAGATGGTTGGGGATTAGGGTTCCGTTGACACGCTCCAACCAGGTTTTATCACCACGCTCTTGCATCTTTTCGTGTCGCGCAAGCTGATTTCCCACTCATCACGACAATCAAGCAAGCGAGGCTATTCTAACTTGATGGACAGGTACGTTTACATCCCGCTACGAACACCCATCGCCGTATCAAACCACTCGACCAGGCCCAACAGAGACACTGTCGAAACAGTCCGGTATGTATACCTCTCGACCCGCGAGGTGGCCACTAATGCTAAATCGATCCTTAGGCGCGTTGGTGGTACGTTACGTTGATATCATACCATTGATTCGTTCGAGCTCAACCTTGTTTCCGCCGCGAAGAACAACCTGCTTCAACCCCAGTTCATTCGACAACATCGAACCTAGCGATTTCTCACCCTCCCGCGAGAGCTCCTGCAGTCATGCAGGTCAGAGGCGAACCACCCGCACAGGACAACTCTGAAGTAATGGTAGCGTATGTATCACGTTGATGCACAACGTAGCGTGAGCTAATAGACATACGCAGACTCATGGGTGCAACTGGTACTGGTAAGTTTGTCTTTATTGCGAGTTTCTTGAATACAAACTCACCCCTACCTCCGTGTAGGAAAATCGACGGTGAGTGTCGTAGGCTTCGCCACACGTACCTCTGGTTACATCCGTCATCAATAGTTTATCAATCTTCTTACAAACGACGATCGAATCGAGATTGGCCACCGCTCTGAATCCAAAACGTTCGACATCCAGACAGCTGCGTATACCGAGCAAGGTCGTCGCGTAACTCTCGTCGACATGCCCGGTTTTGACGATTCCCGGGACGGTGTTACTGACACGGACATCTTGGAGAAGATTGCACGCTTCCTGGAGCCCGAGAATGGGTACGTATTTCGATCGGGGTGCTACAATGTCTGGCTTTCTGACGAGCAAAAATCTAAAACAGAGGACGGAAACTGAACGGGATCATCTACATGCACCGTATCTCAGATCCCCGTGTCGGCGGCATTGCGCGCAAGAACATTCGCATGTTCGAAGCGCTTTGCGGAAGGCACGGCCTTCGCAACGTTCGTGTCGTCACTACCAACTGGAGCCGCGTCAGCGAGCAGGAGGGCAAGGACAGAGAAGATTCCCTGAAACGGGGTGCTTTCCAGGCCCTCCTAGAAGCTGGTGCTGATATGTGCCCTCATGCCAACACGGTCGAGTCTGCGAAACAGATCATGTCCAAGTTCGCTACCTTTCCTCCGGTGACAATGCAAATCCAAGAAGAGTTGCGGATGGGCAAGCCACTCGCAGATACATCGGCTGGCATGGTCCTCACCGAAGAGATGCGGGAGATACAGATGAAACACGAAAAGGAACTGGCCGACGTGAAAAATGAGCTGGAGGAAGCTGGGAAGGCTCACGACGATGAGTTGAGGGCCGAATTGGAGCAAGAGCGCCAAGCTATCAAGGAGAAGATGGCGCGTGCTAATGATGATCGAAAGCGATTGGGCAGGTTACTCCAGCCCCCCAACGCAAAGCCAGTCCCCGAACAGAAGAAGCCAGCAGAACTGCAGGAGGTTGAGCGTGAGGTTGCGAAGCTGCAGACTGGTCGGGACGAAACGGCGAGAGATGTGGAGCTACTTTTGGAGCAGATCGACATTGTCAAGAAGCAACGTGAGGAGCTTGAGGTCTCCGGGAAGAATTATGAGACTGTGATCAGGGAGGTTGCTTCGCAAACTCATCGAGGATACCGCGAGCCACCTCGTTCGTGCGATCTCGGCCAAATGCTATGCGAACGTCCCCAAGAGGAGTACCACGAGACAAGGCAGCGGGGACGTGAAGGCGACTCCCTGCACAGAATGCAAGAAGTTCGTAGCAAGCAACTCGAACTAGAGGAACGACTTCGCAAAGTGACAGTGGGCACACAAGGACGGGCTGAAAAACGGGGAGGTTCATATTTGGGGGAAATGGGCTCGATCGTTCAAGGCTTTGCGGCAAAGGGGGGGAAATACGGCGGAGCGGTTGGGACTGTCGTTGGCGGTGCAGTTGGCGTTGTAATGGCACCTGTGGCACTTCTGGAAACGGATCGCAGTAAAGAATCACGTAGTCGGTAGTGGAGGACGCAGATTCATACTCGCACTGAGTAATAGATTCGAACGGTCATTCACGTTCTTGGAACTAATTAACTGATCGCAACGGAGAGTTGGTGTGGGAGGCAAATATGGTCTCCACGGGGCAAGCTGTGGACCGTGGTACAGTATTACCCTCGCAATGAAATTCAGGCCTTTCCCTCTGAGCTGAACCGCTGGCATCCGCATTCCCTTGTCAAAGTTATTCAAGTTTCCGGGTCTGATCAGTAGGTGCGTGAGTCAGGTTATATTTTTGCTATTTACAGGATCAGGCGGCAATCCCCAGTGGTGGTGATACATGCGCATCTCCGAGTTGATATTGGACTTTGATGATGATAACTATCATCGGCCAATGCGATGATGACCCGGGCGAAAAACGCACTAGCCACATACATGGGGTACCCGAGTACATTTTAGTACACCCAAATCAGATGCTGAGCGCTGATGGGCCCTGAAGGCCTGATGGGCCCGTGACAGGCGCCCTAGTGGAGTTTTCCTTGAAGCCGCCGTTTCAAATGGCTTCAAGGAGAACCCTCAAAATAAATGACTGTGCTTCTCATGAGCGCTAGATAGAGGCTCCCGCCTTGTACTCACATGTTCTATTTGATCCTGGCGCATTGCAAATTTTAAATGATTCACGTTTCATCGAGCTTGGCAATGCTTTAAGCTCCCGTGAATCCCGCCATAGCTCCCTGAAGCACATACTAATCAGGGACGATGTAAGTAGTCAGACGGAAACGTGGCCACCCAGCCGCCAGGTATTTGAATATTTGGGCCCAATTGGTAAGGGAGAGAATGAAATCGAATGTAATTAGACTTCTGCTCGACTTCCGCCTTCGATTAGCTCAGGATTGCTTCTGCTTTCAACAATATCTCCAACCTACCCCTCTCCGTCCCAACCGGCATAACCCCAAACCCCAGCCTAGTGCATCCCATCACCTGAGGCTTCGGAACCTTTTTCGGGCCACGAGCACGTTCCGAGTTCATCTGGGTCAGTGGCACACGGGGGTCAGCGACCGCAGGATTGAATTCGCCCCCCAGCTTCACATCGTAAGCCTGGTAAAATTGTGGCTGATTGCGCATGCGAATGTAATCTTGCAACTCGATCGCTTTCGAAAAGATTGCTGCCACAGGGTCCTCAAACTCCAAGAAGATGTTAGGAAGGCTTATCGAAACTGTCGGAGGGAGTAACATGGGAATGAAGTCACGAACGGCAGCAAGGAACTCCTTCGCCGCCTTCCTTGTGTAGATATTGACATTGAACTTCGCTCTGCAGAGAGAGTAAGTCACTGAACGCCATACTACGATGCGTTCGAGCGATTCTGTATTCAATTAGCTATCTGTGCCGTCCATCGAGTTGTAGCGGACTCACCAGAAGTCATTATATTGTCGTACATATCAAGTAGATCATCGCTCCTCTCTTCGTCAAGTCCAGGGGCGAAGGGTTCAAATACGCGTTCAAGGAGCACTCCATTGAAGAGACAGAGAACGCTGGGTAAAACGATGGTTGATCCTTGTGCGCCTTGCTGGACCTTCAAGGAAACGAAATCCGCTATTGCGGAATTTTGGCGATTAGGATGGAGTGGCCATACACTCTTGCGCAAGTCGTACGCAAACCTATCAGGACGGATCCAGGATACGAGGCGTTGTATCACTTTGCGAACGTCGTCGTTGAGAGAGCCAGCAAGTTCGACGAACTGATGGTGGTCGGTCACATCCCCATCTACACCTCTTACGTTCTGTGCACTGTTACTCCGCGGAACACTTTCTGCGTCAGATGGGCCCGATCCCGGCTGGTCAATCGTATTCTCCAATCCACGAAGAGGGATCTCTTTGGAGAGAGGCGGCAGTGTGGGCGGTCCGTCAACGCCGTTGTTAGCGTCGTCGGAGATGCGGGGTAATCTATCTGATGAACGAGGAGTGGTGGCTGATGATCCATTGGATGTATCTAAACTGGAAGGGGACCGACTAGCCCACTCCGAAGCAGGAAGGCGTGCATTACCCCCGAGTACTTGTGATTCTGATTGGTGGATTGGACTAGAAGCCAAGGTGGCGTTGTTAGGAAGTGTCGGGGGGGCTATCACGCACAGACATGAGTATGCAAAGTGTCGTTGAAAAGAATAGATATACCACCGAAGTTGATGGTCTCGTGTCTCGAGTGATCGTTGTTGTTTCGGATCGAATTATCAGAAGAGGTATTGGTCGTGTTTCCGCCATAATTGATTATCGTATTCCCCGTATTCCCGTTCCCCTTCACGAGATCTGTCACAGTCCTCTTTGCCTCTGTTGGATAAACCATCCGTCAGTCAGAATAGCACTTACTTGGACGCGAATATGTAACCTACCATTGGTGAGGTTTTGGAAGGAATACCGGTGCTGGGTGTGATTCTGATTGATCTGGTCGCGGCTAACGTCGTTGTAAGCGTCAAACTTTGCAGACGCAGATGAGCCAGTTTGACTGAATGGCATCACGATTCACGAGAGCGGGACTGACAACGCAAGAAAAGCTAAGAGCCGAGAGGAGAGTGTTCGTATGTGCCACCTATCCACAGGGCCAACTATATACCAGAGTCATGTCGATGAGCAACGTCGTGATTTGCCCGCAAGCTTTGCCGCAAATCAGCCTTGTGGCGAAACGAGGATAACCTTAGCGCCCGAACCAAATATACCTTTTCCCACATTCAATGACTCAGAGAATATGATTGTGATGAATCTCTCTGATTCAGACACGTTTTGGGGCGGTAGGACGCATGTCAGGTACAGGATAAGTATTGAATTCCGTGAATCACATTTGAAGCGACCCACCCTGGCTTATCGCAGTGGTCCGATTTGAATCTTCCCTATGAACAACATTGAGCGCTCATATGCAAAGTACCGAACATGCGTACGCCCAAGAGACCTGGCGGGGTCAATTGTGCCCTGCATCTTATGGAACGAATGAATGCCTCCGAAGAAAGTGTGACAATTCCGAGACATTTTGGAATCCTGAGTCTGTTGACATTATCGTGTTTGCAAACCTGACAATACCCGTCATGAAAGGAATATCAATACCTACGGGATAATAAAGTACACCACTTCCGCGGTATCGCAACCTCTATGCTTCCCTCGTCAACACCCCAGACACATTAAGAAATCACGGAAAAGTTGCCAGACCCTCTCCAACCACGGGACATTTGTGGATCCTCCACTGCTTTCGCTTATAGGTGGTCGGGCTGTACGGTGCCGTTCGTCGGTTGGGTCAGAACGAGCAACCTTGAGTGCCCTATCCAATCTAATCCGATCTTCCTCGGCACGCTTCATCTTCCGCTCAAGTTCCTCGTGGTCCTGTTCCAGCTCGGCCCTTAAAGCGAGATCTTTAGCAGCGGCCGCTTCCTCCATCTCTCTCCTGAGATCCGCCAGGTCTTGCTCATGTTTCTTCTGCATCTCGCGCATCTCAGCAGTGAGGATAGCGCCGGCCGACGTGTCGCCCAACTTCATCCCCCGTCGTAGCTCCTCTTGGATTTGCATTGTTACTGGTGAAAGAGGGATGAGTTCGGACAAGATTTCTCGTGCAGACTCGAATGTGTCTGCGTGACGGCATATCTTCGCCCCGTTGTCGATAAGGTCTTTGAAGGCCCCACGCGCTAGGGAATCCTGGCGCCTAGTCCCTTCCTCCTCGGTGACGCGACTCCAGTTCGTAGTGACGATATGAACGTGGGCAAGATTCTTATCGCCGCAGAGTGCCTGCAGCATTTTGATATTCTTTCGTGCAAGACCACCAACACGGGGATCCGAGATACGGTGCATGTAGATGATCCCATTAAGTGCTTGCTTCTGCCTGGACAGCCGCGATAATAAGAAAGCGTTCACCGGATTAATCGAAAAAGGGTTTACCCATCCTCTGGTTCTAGGAAGCCCACAATTTTCTCCAGGATGTCCGTATCAGTAACCCCTTCTCGGGAGTCGTCGAAACCCGGCGTGTCAACGAGTATCACAATACGACCGGTTTTATCGTCCCTGTACTGAGTCGCGTGAACTGCGAACGTTTCAGAATCGGTTGTGTGCCCAATGTGAACGCTCTCTTCGTTGGTGAGGAGCTTGATGAACTGCATGTGTAGAAAAGGTCTTAGGGCGTGGTCTGCCAAGGTGTTGCGGGCTTACCGTCGACTTTCCTAGCCCACGAAGATGGAAGGTTAAGTTGGCAGACTAAGACCATTGGTTTATTGGTGTCGAAGATAACGTACCGGTGCCAGTCGCACCCATAACTCTGTGGGTGCGTGTTAGCTACCTATACTTTCCGTCTAGCATCTACTAAAGGTCATATACGTACGCAATCACAGAGTGACTTGGTCGTTTATTCATGGTTGAAGGGCTTTACGAGAGGTAAGAAAGAGGCTGAGGAGACAGAAACCTGGGCGGTCCAGGGTTATATGCCACCAACGCAACATGCTTCGTCATTAATTCGTTCCTCGTGTTGCAGTGCTTTTACACAGCAATGATAGCAGGAAGACAGAGGACCCAGAACGCTGAAATCCTGTGAAATTGCGAGTGGGCGGCAGAATGGAATGCTGAGCGCTGAGCAAGTACATAAGCGTGGGATGTTTACATAAATGCGACCTACTAGCAAATTCTCAAGTAGTACTACACCTGCCACTACCAGGATGCATGCTCGACTATTGCTTGCCCTCATTCGGGCGTCTTCAGCTAACATCACACTGGCACACGTTGCGGTGCTGCGCCGTTGGGCGTAATTAAACGACGCTGTGTGGGTTGGTCAAGTGGACCCGGACGTGCTGACAATATTGTAATCGAAAGCCTCATGCGCCAGCGGATACTTCTGTGAGACATATCCATGATCCTCGCTTTTCACTCTCCCCATCACAGCGTGTTCACTTGGTGCGAACCGACCAAGTTATCGTCAAGGCTGCACCCGTTTACATGAGCCACAATCGGGACCTACGTATGGGTTGGCTTGGTGTAGGGCACTGCGATCGTTTACCATCCCGAGCAACTCCCGCCGTGAGGTAACCAAGCGGTATTCCACAGCGACGCGACTTCCCGTTTTGCTTTCTTGGTAATGTCCTCCCGCCTTCCTCATGTTATATAATTGATGCGTACCTCGTGTAGCGCCTCCTGTCGATCAAAGAGCAATGGGTGTAGACTCTAAATCAAATGTAGGAACCTACGCTTACGTTGTGAAAGAAACACCGGAAGATGATCGCGGAAGGTGGGAGGGGTGTGCGAAGGAAGTGTCCCATGTTTCCCAAGTTGATAGACCCGAACCGGCAAGCAAAAAGAGCTGAGCCTGACGTGAAGATTGTGGGGAAAATCTCAGAGTGCTCGTGGATGACATGAAGATATCCGCCACGATCTGATCAGCAGGGCCTAGAATAGACCAGGGAACTCGACGCACCAGAGGCAATGGGAACTTGATTCTGGTTAACTTTCCCCCCGAGATCTACCTGTGGTTTGATCACGACGTACTTACGACTGGAGGTGATCATGTTGGCTGAACCTGGATGTCTGGCATCAAGTGATCGGCCTCGAACGAGTTCAGGATAGCCAGAATGTCATTTCCGTACATTCTCCTTGATAGCAGTCGTTAGCTAGATGTGCGCCTCGTTGGTGCCCGCAGAGGTATCCAGGCCATACAAGTCACAAAGATGGGACGGAAAGTCATGCTATTTGGTAGCAAGACGCCGTGTTTCACAATGCGAGTTACCTCGAGGTACTCCCGTGGCGATGCTGTTTGCAAGGAATTCGCAAGCTTTACGAAGCTCTTCGTCCAGAACCATTTGGGTGCCCGCAGAGTGAACCGGCGTTTGAAGATCAGCGGTTCAATAGGGGCTTGGATCTGACCAAAGCCAGGACTCCCCGGATTCTTCAACATGAGCCCATTATCGCCAACAATAGCAATTCCACGTTTCATCTTAGAGCTTGTACAGCATGCCTCGTCATGCCTGAGGTAGACTCGTTGCTGGCTGACCTTTCCAGGTTTCACGTATCGCCCAGTGTCATGTCTTTCCAGCAGCAAGGGGATGGCGGGATCGGCTGATGACCCAAGGTCCATGTCATACAATGAAAAAGGCATCAAGAAAATAAATCTCACGTTGCAGATACGAACGTATAACATATTTGCAACGACTAAGCTGAAGCAGCAACCCTTCCGTGGCAGTGGGGCATGCGGCAATTCTAAAGCAAAAGGTCAGAGGGAGAAGCGAACAATAAAGCCAGCACATAAATGTGCAATGAGCTATGTGAGCCGTCTCAGCAGAATGTCATTTTCGTAACTGCGTGCTTGAGTGAATTTGATCAACAAGCGAGTGACTCTAAGTTTCAGTTGATGGCTACGCGGGTACCATGATGCGGCGTGTTCTGGTTTGTCTACCCCCGGCTTCAACGAGCCTCGCTCTTGATTCAGTGGTACCATGGTATTCTTGAAGGCACGTGGTCCAATTGCCAAGAGGCAGATCAACAACTTCCGTCAACTTCCGTGTACGTACACTTCTGGTAAGCAATGACCCGGCGGGCGGGGACTGAGTACTGAACGGGTACACACTACATACAACTTCTCGAGCGCATCGACATTTCTAAGCGCTGAAACAGTGCTCTTTCAGCACTTAAGCGAGGAATATTCCCGTAATGCCCTCGCTAAGGCTCGCTTGGTCTGATTTCGAGAGCCATGATTGGAGGAGAGCTCGCACAAGCGCTGTCAAACAGCAGCAACGTTACAAGCCCGCTTTCCTGATGCGGTTGAGTCCGGGTATTTAGCGCTCCAGGGAAGCAGCAGAAGCAACTTGAAAGTCAGGCGACCTTTCACCATGTCCTTTTCCATGCAGTCCCTGTGGGATGCCCTCGGGATCCCACCGAAAAAAATCCCCATCGATGGGGCAAGACTGCTATCGCATATCATCCCTCCCGTAGTTTGCTACTTCCTTGTAGCAGTCTTGGCTGTCACACCGCAGACGCGTACAATTCGACTCGCACTATGGCCTGTCGTCGCGCTGCTGGCTTTGCGCGCGGCCATTTCCGTGGAAGTGTCATTCGGCAAACCAGAACGCGAATTTCTCAATATCGACTTGGTGGCAAGTATCCTCTTTCGATATAAAGCTTTTCAAACGTCAGTCGGAGGACAGGACTGAAACAAACATTTTTACAGCTATCTATGGTTTCCATCACTACTCGTACCTTCGAGTGGTCACTGGCAAAAGAACCGCTCGTACGGTACCTCCGTCCAGCAAAGAGCACGCCATCCACTCTCATGGATGCCCTTGACCTGGTCTCCAATCTTCGTGGTCATGGTTGGGAATGGTCTCGCGGATCACACATTCCGCGTGAAACGCGACCCACCGATCGCACGACTTTCCTTTTCTGCACGCTACTGTCCGCGTTCGTGCATGCCTTGATCTGTGGTGCTCTCCACCGTGCAGTCTTATCCCTCGTTCCTGGTGACACGGGACCCGTCCTCCAAGGAATCTCCATCTTTGACGACTCCCTTCCTTTCCTAGTACAACATTTCCGAGCAGGCGTTATCTCTATCATCTGTGCCTTTGCGGTCTACGCCGTCCTTCAGATGGCCTATGATCTACTTACGATCCCCGCCATCCTCTTCCTTGGCCAAGACCCTGCGCAGTGGCCTCCCGCATTCGACTCACCATGGGCCGCGACGTCACTGAGTGACTTTTGGACGCGCAGGTGGCACCAATGGTTCCGCCAGACCTTCCTCCTCCTCGGCTCTCCGCTTTCGTTGTTGTTTGGTCGCATCGGTAGGATTCTCGGCGCATTCCTTGCATCAGCGGTCTTTCACCACATCGCGATGAGCACCCTCAATAGCGAGATCGAATTTCGGTGGATGCTCGTCGGTTTTGGGATGATGGCCCCAGGGATCGTTGCCGAGCGCATGTTTCGTCAGTTGACGGGGAGGAAGGTAGGTGGGGTGGCGGGGTGGATCTGGACGATGACGTGGTTGCTTCTGTGGGGCACTCTGATGGTCGAAGGATTTGCGAGAGCGGGAATGTTTGGCTGCTCGAGCTTTATCGACAGCGCGTTACCAGTGCGGATATGGGTAGAGCGTCTGGTGATTGACTTCGATGCCTGGCTACACACCCTTTGACAAGGAAGGCCACCCTACTATAGCGAAATATTTTGTTGTGAAGTAGATACGTTAACTTGAACCTTCAGGCTTTCTCCGTGTACGCTTCGTGTGTCATTGATTTATTCCTAGTAGGCGCATCGACACGGTGGCCACGACGCGAACCGGGAGTCAAATTTGAAACCCATGCAGTTACTTGTATACGTCACTATGAATCAGGTCGACCGTCGAAACGTCCCTGAAAGGTTGTCGTGACGAGCTGGAAGTAAACATCAAAAAGTCGTCCCGAGGTCCAACTTGGACATGCCCAAGTTCGAAACATGGCCCCGAGTCCCAATGACCAACGACCAGATGGGACACGATCTATGACTTGCGTGTCGAAACATGAGAAATTCGGTACCATATTTCGGCCCGTACATCCTTGTCCCGTCCCATGCGGGTCCCGTAGATAAGACCCAGACTCCACACGACCCCGTTGCCGACCCCGCAACTTGACATCGCCTGACTATAACCATCGTCCAACCTGGAGACCCGAGCCGCCTGCCACATGTCCAATATGGCTCGTCCGTTTGCGGTGTGACGCACCGCCGGGACTTTTTCATGACAACGTTACTTCTAGCTGGCCCAATCGGTTGGTTCAGGAAGCTGCGGATCGTCAGCCCGAACGTCCCTAAAATGGGATGGGTTCGAGACTCGTGCGTCACATGCACATGCATGTGCGAACACGACGGCGTTACGCCTGGCAGGGTCAGACATGTAATCTGCCGCACACGTCGTGGGCCCGAGCGCGATAGGACTCACCTGATCTTGATACATGTGCTGTGAGCCCTTGAGCATGCACCTTGCCGTCGTCTTCAGGTAAAGTATGGGCACATCGCTATTCAGGGTCTACGGGTTCAGACTATACCACAAAGAGCTAGCTGGCACCGCAAACCGACCCTCAGCGGGTTGCGCGTTGAATTCTCTTCATAGTGTCGTTTTTACATCATGTGCTTGTGCTGTGCTGTGCCCTACCTGATACGTTCTACGTGCGCAGCCCAATGCGGACCTCCAAAACGAGTTGACAGTGCCCTGGAGGTAAGTACTAAGTACCGGGTCATAACTTGCAGAGCAATCGACTAATCTACGCGTGCCCTAAAACGTGCTTGCTCAGATTGGGCGACCAGCAAGTATATGGGTGTTGTCAACCTGAAGGATATCGGTCCGTAGCCATTCATCCGATGTCAGGTGACTCGCGTTGTTCAGGAAAGCAGATCCTGAACAGAGTTTAAAGAGTCTGGTTCCAAACGTAGACCTATAGATTTCAGAGTTTACAAAACAGTGCACGAATGTAGGCTGGTCAAGCCTGAGGGACGTGCGTCGCAGAATGTAATACGAGGATGCTGATTCCAATGCTGTGTACATGAAAAAATTGTTTTGTGAAAGCGGTCCCAGGTGCTATCCAGATGGGTCGGACTGCAGCTTTTGAATACAAATACCAAGACGAAGGAAGTCCGTACTTTGCGCCGCCTCGTGTCATACCTCCTGAGTACCAATATATCGCCACATCCAACAGAATGTCCGATGAGGCGCAGTACGCACGCCCAACAGTCCCAGAGAGGGGAGCGCCATCCATGCTGCAGAACCGAGATGAAGGTCCTAGACTAGGTACAGGCGGCAACAAGGTGCCCGGCCGATACCAATTTCATCAGCCGCACGTCTCCATTTGCAAATGGGAAAAAAATGCAAGAGACGCGATTTACCTTCTAGGTAATCCGCAGCCAGCAGTCTGGAACGGCACGCAGGGAAACGAAATTGGAGGAATAGAAGTTGTAAATTGGGGTTGGAGAGCCGACAGAAGAGCAAAAAAGGATTCAGTGTGAAACGGATCAGCGCTAGCCGTCAAAGGAAAGTTAACCGCTAGAGGACGTACAGCTCGAGAGCAATTTCAGGCGGGATACGTTCTGTGAATTCGTTGATGGGGATGTCTTCCTTGGAACTTGCACCCTCGTAATGCACCTTGAAGGACATGTATTCACAGACTTTTTCGACAACAGGAGCACTGATAGAGTGAAACATTAATGGAACCGGTGTTGCGCCAAGGAGGAAATGAAACATTGTCGGGTAAGCGGGACGAGAAAGGCCGTGCGATGCAGCATGGTAACTCACCGTTCGCTGATCGGACATATGTTGGCTAATGCTTCCTTGAAGCTGCCTACGCGACAGGGGGGGCCGCGGTAATGTGGCGAAATGGAACGCAAGGGTCGGGCACGACACGTATCAGAAGAAAATATATTGATATGGAAGAGGAAGTCATTTAACTGTCAAAATTAAGCATGTTCTTGAGGGTTCCACTCATCATGGCGACGCTACGCTTGACGAGAAATGTGTATCCATCTGAACTGACGAGCTTCACCCAGGCGTCGTTGTCCTGTAGATTTTTAATTATGGTCGTATCCGAACTGGAGCTTTACTTACGTTGACATCATTGGTAGTAGACATGGCTAAGTCGTTGAGGATCTCGAGAAGGTGCGAGTTCGAATTAGCACCCGTGGGAATATCGACCGTTGCTATTATTCATCGGGGCTCGGAAGCGTCCGAGGGATCTTCGCGGCAATACGCCTTTGTCGCACTGCTTTGACCATCGCTGTACATTTGCCACTCGTTTACGCCCTAGATATGGCCCTCCCCAAAGTGTGTATTACGTTCTACGTGGCTTTACAGCGCTCTGACGAGTCTGCGGACGGTTGATCTAGCGAATCATCAAGGTAATTTTGGACAGCATGTCAACATCGTGTCACCCGCATCGCTGACTTGGTGCATCTGCCGTGTGCGTGGCTAGGAAACCGAACGCCTCGTTGCAGACCCCGCTCCAGGGATTACGGCTGCGCCGCACGACGACAACCTGCGCTACTTTGATGTGACTATCCAAGGGCCCGATGGAAGTCCATTCCAACGTGAGTAGCTGGCTCTCACACGCCCACATCGCCCACACTGATGATGTGATAGAGGGTGTATTTCATCTGGAGCTGTTCCTTCCCGAAGAGTATCCCATGAGCCCGCCGAAAGTACGGTTCCTGACGAAGATATACCATCCTAATATCGGTGAGTTGGCTGGCACATGAGGGTGATGTGGCGTTGTTATTTTCCGCGTGCTCACATAATGCCCGACGGCGGGTGTGTGCTATAGATAAACTGGGGCGCATCTGTCTTGATATCCTAAAGGGTGTGTGCTGCGACTGTGCCGCGGACATCAGAGATGACGGTGATTGGACAGATAAATGGTCGCCGGCACTGCAGATCCGAACAGTACTGCTGTCGATACAGGCGTTGCTGAGTGCACCCAACCCAGACGACCCGCTTGCGACGGATGTTGCGAAGCACTACAAGGATAACGAGAAAGATGCGCAGCGGGTGAGCCGGGAGTGGACGGAGAAGTATGCGTCGCAGTGAATGATGTAGGAGTTGTAATACATACATAGCCTAGTTTGAACACGCACTTGTTTTATGATTCCGTAAGGTCTGGGCATGGTCTAGGCCTGTGATCAAGTCTGCAGTGCGACCAGCCCATCGACATATTATTATTTACGACCCTCCCCCGAATGTCACCTCTCCCCTCTGCCTGCGACTACTACAGTTTGCTAGGTTTGCTTCTAATCCACACACAGGTCGCAGCTTTTAGCCTCGAGCATCGTCAGAACAACGAGCTCATGTCTCTAATCGCAGACATATTCCCCCTCGTCATCAGCCAGCTCCTCCCAACTGGCAGAGACGCTGTCACGCCTTCTCTCCTCAGTCTTTCTACTACTTCCCGCCATGTCCGTCAAGCCTGTCTCCCATTTCTCTTCGGCGAGGTCCGATGGCCTCAGAAATCCAAGGTAGACAGAGACTATGGTCTTCTCTTCCACCCCGACTCCCTTTGGCCGTATATCAGGTCCGTCCCCGTCCTTTCTCTCGTCTATTTTTCTTATCACCATGCAAAAGACACTTTCGTCTTGACTGGCATGACGAGTGGACAGAGCCTGGCCGTATTCGCTATGGCTATCTGGATCGCGAGGGCATTTATTGCCCATACCACATGGAGCTCGCCATCCACGCCATCTCACGCATGCCAAAACTCAACAAAATCACTTTGAGCACTCCTTTTCTCCCACCCCAGGCCTTCTACGAAGCCCTTGGCCAGTGTCGTTCCCTCTCTTCCTTTACGCTGATCGACACTCCAATCGATCAGAGCCTCATGCAGTTCTACCCTGCGCCACTCCGCCGGGTCAATCTCACACCCGTAGGCCAGACCCTTCGTATCGGCGACGGGCCCACAGATCCAAAGTTCGCAGAGATCACATACTTCATGCGAGATTGGAGGAGAAAGTACAGGGCCCAGGCCAATCTCCGTGGGTACAGGGAAATTCGATCTTCCGCAGTCTTTTTGCGCCAGCATGCCTCTACCCTTACCCACCTGGAGTTATCGGGTGATCTAACTACTTTCACTGGTCTCGCCACGATCGACTGGCCTTCCCTATCGACGTTCATCCTTCACGGCCGAATCCCGAATCCTCATGTCAATCTTTCATTTCCTTTGGGCTCACCCCCCCTATCAGGTCACCGTAACCCTGGTCTGTTTGACGTGTTACACAAGATGCCCTTGTTGCGCGATTTTCGACTGCTTTTCCCTCAATCGAAATCACAAGAGTTCCGTTTACTCGATCCATACGTCCTCGCCAACCCCGAAAATCTTGCCAAACTCGCATCCTTGGAGAGCTTTGCCATCTCCAATGCATGTCTTCTCGACGGCGTCTTCAGCTATATGTCGAATCTACGGCGGCTAGCCATCATGGCTTTGGTCGATCTTCCTCGATGGCCCATCGCTCTTTCACAACCCCAAGTGGAAGCCGTACTCGCAGATATCGGCGCAAGCAATTGCCCTCTCAAACATCTCCGTATTATCATCGAAGATAAACTCACACCATCCATCTGCCGTTTGATTGCAACACACTGCCCTCAACTGGAATTTCTCGAGATCGAGCGTTGTGGTTACCACGATGGTAAATCAGTGTCTTCCTATGTACGTCCGCTTTTCCTCCCTTCCGCCCTCCCTCGTTACCAATTTGCCCGTCTGCTTCCGGGTATTTCCATCATGTCCTTCTTTTGACTGCGGCGATTATAGAAACAGGATGCTGACCCTAGAAACGTTGCTTTAATCTTTCATCGCGCACAGCAGGAATATCTCGAAGCACTCTCCCCACTCTGCTCGCTTCGCGACTTACGACTTTGCATGCAATTCCCCGAGTATGACGAGATAGACGACATGGAATCATGGCGTGTCATACGTCAAGACTGTGCCGCCTTTTTTGCACGTGACCTCAAATCGCTTCGCAAAGTAGGGTTCGAGTATCGCAAGCGCACTGGCACGCACCGGTATCAAGACGCGTGGCTTGATTACGCGATATGCAGAAGTGAAAAAGACGAGATGAGGCTTTATCAGTTTCCTGCGATGTGGTATCCATTCCCAGAGGTTTGGGATGCGGAGGAGGTCCGGTTTTGAAGGTAAATGGGGTCTGGAGCGGTATCCTCCCTTCCACTTTTCATCGCCTTGGTTTCTCTGCTTCAGCGTGGATGCCTCGCAGGTCTAGGTCCATGGTTAATCACGACACGATCATTCTCCAGCTCGTCTCATCTCCGCCCATATATGCTCTTGTTTACATTCGCCCCCTCATCAATGACAATGTCATCATGATCACATCACCATCATGCATCACCACACACGACGTTATCACATTTATCCAACTCATACTCCATTCTCCGCTCTCTTCATGTCAGCGACGTTCATTGGGAGCATAAAAACCAACCCATTATTCATTTGTTTATTTGCGAGGCGCCGTAGATTGTTCTGGCTTTTTTGTCGCTTCTCTTTATGATACTCTTCATCTTCCCTAGGGTTTTCGGCCGACCAGTGTGAAATAGGGTATGTGATTATGCACGGATCCATGGGTTTTCCTACAACTCCATACATACATATATAAATGTGTGTCCTATATTTGTGGTACTTTTCTATCTTCCTTCCATAGGATTCTTTATCGGGCAATATGTGTTTTCAGGGTTTACTGTACTTGTCTATCTCCATGAATTGGTAGGGATCACTTGCGCACGAGGGCATCTGCTAGATTTTGATTATCATCGCTGAGCGCTGAGCGCTGATGCATGATGCGGCATATATTCATATTTACAGGGGTCTACCATTTCTCGGCAGGGTTCGCTGTTCGGTTGCTCACTCATTCTCAGAGTCGCACAAGCCGCAGCTGCATTACACAGCTTTGGTTTCTTGACTCAGTTTTCTAGAAACGCGGACATTTCCGAGGGGTCCCAGGTCCGTTTTTCACACATTACGGGTGCGTGCATGTCCAACTTCGTCGGGTATTTCCTTGGAAGCCTGTCAGCCAACCACCAGAAGCTTGCAATCTCGATGGGGATCAAACACGGGCTATATTTCGAACTGAGGTGAGGGCTCGAACGCGGTCTCAGCGCAGGGTCAGGGTAAGGTAATGAGGGTTCTGGCACCCCGAAGGGGAAGGACCGACTTCGGAATCTGGCGTTGTGGGACGATATCGTCGTGCCATGTTTACGCGATGTCACGACTTGAGAGGGGGCGGGCCGGCGTAGACCTGTCACATATCCAGCCTCGCGCGCATGCAGCACCCTCTCGACACGAAGTTCGGTTGGAGAAACGTGTCGGACACGCGGTGGGAATCGAGTCTCATGCCACGTTGTGCGTGGTTAACTGTTCTGGGTTTTTGTGTGCACGTAGCGAATGAGCATATGTTTGGATTGATCCGAGTCAAGCATCTAGTGTACATATCGTGGGTCTCGAACTTGCCCGATGGCAACGTTCCAAGGAAACAGCGCGCAGAACGGAACTGGGATTGATTATCGATGCGAACGTGACGGCGGGGTTACGGTATTGGGATGGAGGGTTTGGGTCGGGTTGGAATATGGGCGGTTTCGGGGTGCTCATCTCAAAGCTTCCTGGACCAAGTCGGAATCCATTAGCAAAGAACGGAAGACCCCGACCCCGGTGCGAGGGGATACATATATGTACATGCACTGTCTCTGCATGTAGAAGGGCATTTGATTGTATCCGCCCGGTCAGTCCGAAAGAACTCGAACAGGGGGAAAAAACCCGATATCCTGGTGGGCCGCCACCATGTTTGGGTAATTACGTGTCTACCCCATGATGGTTTACAGCATGGCGGAAACATGAGTTCCGCGCCAAGAAAGGAAAATGCAATGACCCGATAAAAACACTAGCCCACCGCGAGGGTCGAACTCGCAGCCTTCAGATCGCCTAGGTTCTTAAGAGTCTGACGCTCTATCCGATTGAGCTAGGCGGGCGATGATTTCGCCACTTGCAGTAACTTGATGCTGCCCCGGGGGTACTATCCGAGACGCCTCGTCCCCGGATGTGGCGCTAGTTGCTTCTTGCGTATGTAATTCTGCGCGATGTACTAGTGAGCGCCATCATTTCTCATCTGCGCTCACTGACATAAACACCGAAGAGGAATGACTTCTGACTCACCAGTAGCATGTTTCTCAAACTCGAATGGAGATACGTGCGCGAACGGCACGTTATGTACAGGTGACTGAATAGATCGCTATTGATGAAACCTTGCGAAATGACGACATTATAGCTTTATGAGCGCCGCAGCAGACCACCACATCGACAAGCACAATGTGAGTCGTGATTCGGATCTCTGACATTTTAGGATTATCTCGCGGTGTTACATACGGCCTCTAAAAGGTACATTAGCTCGAGGAAATTGCAGCGTGAAGCAGGACTTGTCGTTCAACCCTTTCTCCATCCGCTAAGTGACAGGGAGGACGAAGCAACTGCCACATCTCTCAGGATATACATTGCGATGACTGCGTCGGCGGTACTTGTGACTCTTTTGACAATAGCTCACCTCGCGGCGGCATCGGCTTGGATGGCCACCCTCTCCCTCGATCTCACCTTGCCCGGAGATACTGTGGTATGTCCTTTATCAGCTCGGGTAGGAACGCGCGCTGACAAACTCAGTATGTTAATCCCCTCGATTACAATGTTGTTGGCGCAGACTACTCCCAATGGCGCACCAACGACTCCGATTCAGTGGGGTTCAATCCCACAAGCACTACCCCACCCTTCATCCAAATGTTTGATCGGTCATTCCTCGCTATAACAGGGTTGAATGCAACTATCCGGCTTGTAGCGTCGCAGCCCGGGTTTGCCGTTGCTCATGAAGCACCAATCTATGTCCCCGACCTTAATGTTATCTTCTTCGCCAGTAATGCTGGCGGGACTCTAGGTTATAGTGGCTGGTACAACAACAGTGTTGTCTCTATGGTGAACATGACCGAAGTCGATGAGGCCCTTGCCACCACTACGGGCGACGTACAAGTACCAATCCAGACGGTAGGATTCAAAAAGTATATCAGGAGGAAATTACTCACATACTCTAGTTGACCCTTTCCGACACAGTGCAAATGGTTAATGGAGGCACAGGCCCCTATAAGGGAAACCTTTTGTTCGTTACCTCAGGACGGGCACTGTTACCTCCCTCAGTCGTGCTTGTGAATCCTGACTCACCATACAATACGACCGTCCTGCTCGACAATTTCTTTGGCCGACAGTTCAACTCCCTCAACGATGTCAAAGTGCTGCCTGGAACTGACATCGTGTATTTTACGGATCCATCGTAAGTTCTCCGTAGGGACGTGCATAAACAATGTTCACTGATTCTTGTAGGTACGGCTGGTTGAACGGCTTCAGACCTGAACCAAAGTTACCTTCGCAGGTGTACCGTTTTGATCCGTCAACTGGTCAAGTCCGAGTTGTCGCCGACCAATTTGTAAATCTAAATGGGATTGCCTTTACTCCAGATGGTGGCACCGCATATGTGTAAGCGGAACACTGATATCTGACATTACATAAATGTGCCTTGATAATTGACTGATAGAATCTTCAGATCCGACACGGGGGCAGCCGGGGGTTTCCTGGGATATAATGCGACCTATCCCGCTACCATGTGAGATTCTGTGGACTCATCGGTTGTCGTTTACCCTTACTCTAGAATGCAACAGTTATCAGTATGACATAGATCCAGTGACACAGACGTTCAAAAATCGTCGTGTTTTTGCTTACAGTGATGCTGGTGTCCCCGATGGTATCCAGCTCGACACGAACGGCAACGTGTATTCTGGGTGCGGGGATGGTGTACAGGTATGGAACTCAAATGGCATCCTTATTGGAAAGTTCTTTTTCGGCAGCACCATACCCGAGATGATCTTTACAAAGTCTGGGCTTATCATTTTAGCAGAGGAGTATATATACCTGGCCAACATCGAAGCCGAGGGGATCGATCTGGTCACAAACTAGAGACGGAGAGTCGGGTTACTACCTATTTTTTGAATCCGAATCAAAGTGAATGTAAGGTAGCTGGTCGCAGATCCCAAGCTTGAAGCTTGAAACCTGAAATAGGTACATTGGCACATCAACGATCTACACATCCGATGACCTGTGGTATGTGCTCATTCTGTGGATTGATCTGCCCTTGCAAGCTCCGAGCTAAGTAAGTTCGTATCTCTTTTGTCATATCTCCGGCCCCCGGACTGATCGGCGAGCAATATGTTCTGCAATAAGCGGTACCATTTTTCTTGGTAACCGTCCCAGGCTCACAATTGAACTCAGTCCGGACTTCGGACTGAGTCTCCATCCGACTCGTGTCACGGGAATTGCACCTTGGGACGCCGCTCAGAATTGAGTCAATTTCCTGCCAGTGGGGACCACTCTACCCTAGCCAAACTTTGTTTCATATGCAGCACTCATGGCGGTGTAGAGCCAAACAAGGACATACTACACTTTGCCGACACGAACTGAGACTCAGTACCAGGTAATAACATGTAAGCGCAGCGTTGTCCGAAACTTCCCATCTTCTCCCGCGCGATCCTCGCTCGCCCGTCTGACCTCAACTAGAGAGTGGAACAGCATCACTGAATAAATTGATATTATACGAGATCTTGTGAATTGATGTCACTTTAGCTCTATGGCCGCGGCTCTGTCGGTGGGCACTGAGCGCGGAGCACGAGGTGATTTCATTGAAGCTTGGCTCACAGTATATTGCTTACGGCCTTTCCAGGCACATCAGCCAGGGTGGGGGAGCAGGAGACTGAAAAGGTCCTGTTTAAATTCAAACTTTTTCCTCAACCAAGCAACGCCCACATCCTAGCACCCTGCGATGGTTGCGCTAGCACTAAGTCTTTTGACGATCCCTAACCTTGCGGCAGCATCAGCCTCAGTGGCTGCCCGCTCCCTCGGTCTCACCTTGCCTAAGGGTGCTGTGGTATGTGTTCTTCCGAAGTACGAATGAAATGCATGCTAACAAACTCAGTATGTCAACCCCCTTGATTACAATGTCGTCGGTGCGGACTACTCCCAATGGCGTACAAACGACTCTGATACGGTGGGGTTCAACCCCACAAACACGACCCCACCCTTCATCCAAATCTTCGATCCGTCATTCCTCGACGTAACTGGTTTGAATGCAACTATCCGGCTTATCGCGTCGCACCCTGGCTTTGCCGTTGCCCACGAAGCACCGACCTATGTCCCTGATCTCAATGTCCTGTTCTTCGTCAGTAACGGTGCGGGGAGTCTAGGATTTAGTGGCTGGAACAATAACAGCGTTGTCTCGATGGTGAACATGACGGAAGTCGATAACGCCCTTGTTACCACTACGAGTGACGTCAACGTACCAATCCATACGGTATGGTTCGCAATTTGTACTTATAAGCCACAGCACGAGAAAATCACTCACATGCGTTCTAGTTGAATCTTTCTGACACGCTGCAAATAGTCAATGGCGGCACAGGTCCTTACAAGGGAAATCTTTTGTTCGTTACCTCAGGGCGGGCGCTGTTGCCTCCTTCAGTCGTACTTGTGAACCCCAATCCACCATACAATGCGACTGTCCTGTTGGACAACTTCTTTGGTCGGCAGTTCAACTCACTCAACGATGTCAAAGTACTCCCCGGAACTGATATCGTGTATTTCACGGACCCCACGTAGGTTCTCCATAGGAATAGGAAATGTGCGATGCTGACGGACTTTGTAGATACGGCTGGTTGCACAGATTCCGACCTGAACCAAAGCTACCTTCGCAGGTGTACCGTTTTGATCCATCGACTGGTCAAGTCCGAGTTGTCGCCGACCAATTTGTAAACCCGAATGGCATCGCCTTCACTCCAGATGGCAGAACTGCATATGTGTATGCAGAACATTGATACTTCAACTTCGAATGTGCCATAGTGATTGACTGAACGGATCTTCTAGGTCCGACACGGGGGCGGCCGAGGTTATCTTGGGGTATAACGCGACCTATCCCACTACCATGTAAGAATCCGTGGACTCGTTCGTTTTCGTTTACCCTCAGGCTTACTCTTCAATGTAACAGTTACCAGTATGACGTGGATCCAGTGACCCAAACGTTCAAAAATCGTCGTATTTTTGCTTACAGCGATGCTAACATCCCCGATGGTATCCAGCTTGACACGAACGGCAACGTGTATTCTGGGTGCGGGGACGGTGTGCAGGTGTGGAACTCGAATGGCACCCTTATCGGAAAGTTCTTTTTCAACAGCACGATAGCCACGATGATCTTCACGAAGTCCGGACTTGTTGTTTTAGCAGAGGAGTATATATACTTGGCGAACATCCAAGCCGAGGGTATCAATTTGGTTACAAACTAGATAGAGATCAGGTTTTTGAATCAGAATACAAGCGAAATGTCACACTAGGAGCAGCGTCGGACATGAACAGCTCTAACCTGGGTGGATGTTAGCTATAGCGCTACCTATTTTTAAGATGTTGATTTCGTTGATAAAGATCGTAGACGCCGGTCCGGTAAGATGATCTCCGGGCCGCCCGCCAGTGTGTCAACGGAAAATAAGGGCAAATACTTCCCTTTTGATCACGCAACTGTGCAGTGGAAACCCGTTTTCCTAACCTCCTTGGGAGGATAGCTCAGGTGATGCCATACTTCCAAATATACTGTAACTACCCCGCTTGTGGAACATCCTTGTCGGGGTCGAGGCCTGTCACGATCGAGGCAGTTCTCAGCGATCTGATGGTCAGACGACTCGGGTCTAGCGAGGTTCTTTAGGCGGCTGCCCGGTTCCGAGAGCGAAAATATTTCCACAACACCAGATAAAAAGTGGAGTTTCGAGACTGTACGTTCGAGCCTTTTGCGCTACTAACGGTTCAGTTTTGGTAGGGACAGCGACTTGGATCCCCGAACGATGATCACGTCTGTTTTTGTCGTGTTGACAATTGCTGTCGCAGCAGCGTCAATCGCTACGGCTATTAATTCCCCGGACCTCACTTTACCACCTGGTGCAGTGGTATGTTCTCCACCAAATTTCACCAGGGAGAATGCTCATGAGCTCAGTACGTCAACCCGCTCGATTACAATGTCGTTGGCGCGGACTATTCTCAATGGCGCACAAATGACTCTTATATGGTGGGATTCAATCCTACGAACGCCACCCCTCCGTTCATCCAAATCTTCGATCCATCCTTCATTGATATAACGGGATCGAATGCTACTATTCGACTTGTTGTGTCGAATCCGGGTTTTGCCTTTGCCCACGAAGCGCCAATCTATGACCCTGACCTTAATGTCGTTTTCTTCTCCAGTAACGATGGAGGCTCTCTTGGGTACAGCAATTGGTACAATAACAGCGTCGTTTCGATGCTGAACATGACCGAAGTCGATGCAGCCCTTGCTGCCACCTCTGGCGATGTTAATATACAAATCCAAACCGTGAGTATGATTCACAATGAATATCAGTGGGAAATTGCTCATGCTCGTTCAGCTAAACCTTTCTGACACGGTACAAATGGTCAATGGTGGCACAGGTCCTTACATGGGAAACCTTTTGTTGGTCACGTCGGGACGTGCGCTTTTGCCTCCTTCGATCGTACTTGTGAACCCCAATCCACCATACAACACGACCGTCCTACTAGACAACTTCTATGGGAGGCAATTCAACTCGCTCAACGATATCAAGGTGCTGCCTGGCACTGACATCATGTTTTTCACAGACCCCACGTAAGTTTTGCGAGCGCTACGTGCATGTGAGCGTGCTCAGCGGAGTCGTGTAGATACGGTTGGTTGAATGGATTCCGACCTGAGCCGATGCTCCCTTCGCAGGTGTACCGCTTCGATCCATCGACTGGTCAAGTCCGAGTTGTCGCCGACCAATTGATGCTCCCAAATGGAATCGCCTTCACTGCAGATGGTAGGACTGCATTCGTGTAAGCAGGGATACTTCCACTTTATTCCACCGAGATGATATTCTATCAATTACCCAGAACTGACACAGGGCTCAACAACGGTTTGTTTGGAGACAACCAGACGTATCCCGCTACGATGTAAGTTGCTTCGGATCCGTCTGTTCTTGATCACTATTCCTTACTTCACACCGCAACAGCTACCAGTATGACGTGGATCCAGTGACCCAATCGTTCACGAACCGTCGGGTCTTTGCCTACAGTGATTCTGGAATCCCAGATGGCATCCAACTCGACACCGATGGCAACGTGTATTCAGGCTGTGGGGATGGAACTCACGTCTGGAATTCCGAGGGTACCCTTATCGGGAAGTTCTTTTTGAACAGCACGAGCGCTGAGATGATCTTCACAAAGTCCGGACTTTTGATTCTCGACGAGGAAAGGATATATCTGGCCAATATCCAGGCTCAGGGTATTGATTTGGCTGTATACTAGCTAGAAATTGGATACCCACGGAGCCAGAAAATGTACGCTTCTAGCTGATTCCCGACTACCTATGTGAGGTATCAACCACCATGAGGCTTCATATGGTACCTTGCTTGCCTCGGGCCATGAGTCTTGAGAAAAAACAACTTTGTGTTGAACATCAGAACAGTCCACAGATCTGCTCAGGAAGGTCAGAGACCCACACATGACCACCAGTGAAGCGACGCGTCTCCCCGAGCCTGGCAGCATAAACGTCTCTGCGGGTGTTTGATGATTCAATATGGGAGTGAAATCATAAGGGCTCTAAAACCCTCGCGAACTAGCCAATAAGAAATCAGTGAGAGGGATTCCAATGGCCAATGGTTTCACCTAAAGACAATGATCATAATGCTGTATGGAATCAACGTTGTCATCAGGCGCCGGGAAGTGGAGGACAGCCCTTGCGCGCGTGGTCCTAGCTGCGAATAGCGTTTTTAGTGCACAGGAGCCAACAGCATTTTACTCGCTGTGAAGTATAAAGTTCAGGGTTTGAAGTGAGTCACGGTGTCATCTGGTTGTTTTTTTTTTTACCTAGTCCTTGAACCTGTACCACCATCACTCAGACATCGTTACGCTAAATGTTGTCCGCTCGCGCAGCACTGCTGCCACGCCGTTTGAATGCAGTCACAAAAGCTGTCGTTGTCGCTGGTCGTCGCCAAGCTGCGGTGACAGCCGTGCGCAGTAGTGTTAGGTCCATTCAGTCTGTCGCTCAGACTGACCGAGTCCGTTTTTTTCACTACGTGATCTTCGTAGCGTTGACATTCATGTAGGACACAATAACGCGTCTCCTTTACTCTCTCGGCACGAAACGTGAAGTGGAACGTCACCTTCGTATTTTTTCGTCGTCTTCGCACCCGTCCCAACCCGCCAAATTCGCTGTGATCAAAATCGGAGGCGCAGTCCTCGATGATATCGAGGAGCTTGCCCTCAGCCTAAGCTTCCTGTACCGCGTGGGACTCTACCCTGTCATCCTTCATGGTGCTGGCCCTCAAATGAATGATATCCTCGAGAGTGAGGGCGTTAAGCCGGAGTATATCGATGGTATTCGGGTTACCGGTATGTTCGTATGGGATCATTAATCCAGTATGTTGATTCATCTTCTCGGGTCTCGCTTTACAGACGCAAGGACGCTCCAAATTGCTCGTCGCGTTTTTCTCGAAGAAAACTTGAAACTCGTCGGTGCACTCGAAAGGCTCGGTACCCGTGCCCGCCCTATCACCTCCGGTGTCTTCACTGCTACCGCTCTCGATTCTGACAAGTACGGGTTCGTCGGCAAGATCACTCGTGTAGACAAGCGGCCTATCGAGGCGTCGATTCGTGCTGGCGCCTTGCCCATCCTATACAGTCTCGCCGAGAGCAGCGATGGCCAAATTCTCAATGTCAACGCGGACGTTGCCGCGGGTGAACTTGCGAAAGAACTCGAACCTATGAAAATTGTATTCATCAACGAAAAGGGTGGTCTGTTCCACGGAGTTACAGGAGAAAAGCTGGATGTGATTAACCTTGACGAGGTATATTTAGTCTCGGATTTCCTTGGAATATTCTGACCGCGTCAACGGGTAGGAATACGACCAGCTCATGAAGGAACCCTGGGTCAAGTACGGTACAAAACTCAAGTTGCGAGAGTTCAAGGAACTTTTGGATGTCCTTCCCCGTTCGTCCTCTGTTGCAGTCATCTCCACTTCGAATCTCCAACGGGAGCTTTTCACCGATTCTGGCGCTGGTACACTCATCCGCCGAGGATACAAGCTCTTTAAACACCAGACTTTGGAGAGTGTTGGGAAAGACCGACTTCGCCAGATTATCTCTGAACGCGACGAGGGCGTCCGCACAGGCACCGATAGTGTCGCAGGGGTCCTTTCTACCCTCGAAAGTGCCAAACCAGGAGAATGGACGATCTATGCTGACGAGCCTCTGGATGCTGTTGCTATCGTCTCACACCCTGAGGGTCAGGTGCCAGTGGTGACAAAGCTTCTCCCCTCTCGCGCTGGCGTCCTTAACGGCGTCCTGGACAATGTATGGAATGCGTTGAAGAAGGATCACCGACAACTCGTATGGACAGCTTTCATTTCTCCCCCTGCAGCCCCTTCCCCTACTTCCCAACCTGCGCAAGGCGAGGAGATGGTTGATCGTTCTTGGCATTTCGACCGTGCGGAAGGTTCATTCACCCGCTCTGGTCGCTCCCTATTCTGGTTTGGTATCAGTGATGTGAGCGAGGTGGAGGAAGTCGTCAAGAACCTTGAGCAGAGCGGACGGGTGGGCCGATCTTACCTCCCTGTCGCCCCTACGAGGGCACAGTTGGGTGGGAGCAGAGCCTACACTACGCAAGCGCGTCGACCCGACATTCCCAACGGTCGTCGAGGCTATGCGACCCATGCACCTGTGCCTTCCACGGAGCCAAAACGTGTTGCACTCATCGGAGCACGTGGATACACTGGGCAGGCGTTGACCTCCCTCTTGAACACACACCCGTACCTCTCCCTTACACATGTCTCTTCTCGCGTCCTCGAAGGACATCCCCTGGAGGGGTACACCAAGTCTCCGATTACGCATACCAACCTCTTGGTGGAGGATGCCGAACGAATGGAGAAGCAAGGCGAGGTCGACGCATGGGTAATGGCACTTCCAAACGGCGTATGCAAGCCCTTCGTGGACGCAATCGAGAGAGGTTCGAAGGAGAGGCAAGGGGAAAGCAGTGTGATCGTGGACCTGAGCGCAGATTATAGGTTCGAGGATGGGTGGACGTATGGATTGCCTGGTGAGGGGTCGTTTTCTTCTGCCGCTGTGTAAACCATGCTGTGAGTCTGTAATAACGAGTTTCTTTCCCATCCTCTATGGCACCGTATAACCTGACACCTCACGTGTCGTCAAACATTAGAGTTGTACGACCGTGCTGATATTCGCGCCTCCAAACGTATCTCAAATCCAGGCTGCTATGCCACCTCGACACAGCTTCTCATTGCACCCCTCCTCCCGTACCTTTCTCCCCCAGCTTGGCCTACTGTTTTTGGTGTTTCGGGGCATAGTGGCGCTGGGACCATCACCCAACCGGGAGAAGCCGGTGCTCGTCCTGTAACGTTGCCCAAGGTGCCACCCGAGAGCCTTGGGGGTGGTATCCGCCCATACTCGCTCACGGACCACATCCATGAACGTGAGGCAGGCTGGCACCTCTCCAAGCTCCTCCCCGCGGCGGTTGACGCCCCGTCTCCCTCATCCATGAAGCCACGTGTGCAGCTCGCCTTCATCCCGACCATTGCCCCCTTCTTTAGCGGCATCCTCAGCACGCTTTCTTTCCCGCTCTCCACGTCGACTCTCAGCGCGAGCGACATTGCGTCACTCTACACGTCGCACTACACCGGCGAGCGCCTGGTACGGGTTCAGAAAGGCGTACCGACACTTGCAGACGTGCAGGGTCGGCACGGGTGGGTCGTCGGTGGGGTTCAGGTTCACAGTGGGCTGGAGCGGGTCGTCGTCGTCGGGGGATTGGACAATTTATTGAAGGGGGCGGCGACGCAGTGTATGCAGGTGCGCTTTGCATCGTTTGGTCTGGCGTGACTGAGTATTGACGATGGCTGGGACAGAACTTGAACTTGGCGCTTGGGTATGACGAGTATGCAGGTATTCCGGTGGAAGGGGATGATGCCTAGATTCGTCGTGGTCGATTAGATCGTGTTGGTTTTGGATGATCTGTAAGTCGGCTTCAAGAGATCGTTTGTGGGATTTCGATAAAATGAACAATGTACGCTGCTTGTCAATCATGTATATGTATACAAAGTCTTGTAGTAGCTCGCCGGGGGTAGCATATTTAATCGATATTCGATCGAAGATGATGTCAACATTAGCAAGTATGACTAGACGCAACTTGCCTCATGATTACACTTACTGAATCAGGCTTGCCTTGTATGACTTATTGCCACCTTCGCACCTTCGTTGTCCCGGTCTATCAAACGGGGGTTCGATTTGGTTTCTCCTAATAGGCTCCCGTCAGTCGCGACCCAAGTTCTGATTGTTCGAGTTTCTCACATATGCGTAGCTAAATCAGCTATATGTTTAAACCCTTCAGAACACTGCGGTACCTGGCTTTCGACATTACCATCACGATCATGTCGGGTTTGATCATGTACCTGATGCCAGTGAGTCCATAATCAGCATGACATGTGGTTCTCGGCTTTCCGCCCTTCGATGAGAACCATGCGAAGGAAAGACCATTGTCCAATCATTGTGGTTTCGTCACCAGTTCAAACCAAACATACCAGTACGGAGGTTTAGGTACAAGGTGATTGTATTCTCACTGCACTATAGCCGCCTTCGTTCATCTTTGTAGCAAATACTTCATCAACAAACCCGAGCGCCTAGGGTATCTCAATCACGTCCTCTCGTGGCAAGCCCATTCAGACGACCGCGGTCGGCGTTCACCAATGTGGACAGCGACATCTCAAGATAGTCTCCCATGCGGTGGCCTCCACGCAGCGAGGCACCTCTTTATGATGCATCGCATCATAGGAACGAGTTTTTTCGTCTTCGAGTCTTGGCCATCTGATTTTATGGAGCTAGTCGTGATCGGTGCCGCAGCAGGACCTCCTTATATAACTTCAAAGGCGACATATTCAAGCCCATGTCGCTCTACCACTGGCAGCGAAATCCGCCACAGACTACTCGCAGTGATGACAGCCAAGAGGACGAAAAACTGCGAGCTTTGGGATATTCCCCTTCCTTTCGGCGCGGCTTCTCCTACCTGGCTACAATCGGCTTCGCATTCGGCAACTATGGTATATGCTCTAGCATTGCCATCACCTTCAACACACCTTTACTTCTTGGGGGTCCTGCGTCCGTGTCGTGGTGCTGGCTTCTCGGAGGAATCAACTGTATCGCATTAGCTAGCTGTGTGGCTGAAATCGTCAGTGCTTATCCAACTTGTGGTGGGCTTTATGGCGCTTCCGCTCATTTGTCCCCGGAAAAATACCGTGCAAAGGTTTGTCTATCCGTTTTTGAGGGCCCTTGATTCAGGTGTTGATCAACTTCCTTTACAGGTGGGCTGGATCACAGGCTGGCTCACTATCATTGCACAAATTGTCGGACTGTCTTCTGTTGAATCCGGGCTTGCCAATATGATACTTGCTGGGGTCTCTTTATCCACTCACGGAGCATATGTGATCACCCCTGGAAAACTCGTCGGACTAACCGCCTCGCTACTTGTCGTCCATGCGTTACTCAACTCTCTCAAAACGCGATATCTTGCCCTTTTTGCCAACTTCTTTATGTTCATTAACGTAGTGCTGATCATCCTGGTCATCATTCTACTATTGGCAATGACTCCTCGTTCCGAGATGCATGCTGCATCATATGTCTTCGGCTCACAAGGGCTTATCAATGGAACCGGGGGCTGGAGCAATGGGATCAGTTTTCTTCTGGGATTGCTTAGCGTCCAGTGGACGCTGTCGGGATACGATGTCACAGCCCATATTTCTGAAGAGCTTCATCGTGCTTCTTCCGTTGCACCTGCAGCCATCATGATTGCAACAACTGCTAGCATGATTTTTGGATGGATCCTCAATATCGTGCTCGTTCTTTGCTCAGGACCATTCGCCGACCTTCCTGGCCCTTCGGGATCTGCGTTCCTTACAGTCCTTGTCTTGCGATTGGGACGTTCTGTTTCCATTGCTCTCTGGGTGCTGGTTTGCATGAGCGCCTGGTATGTGGGGTTATCCGGCATACAAGCGGCATCTCGAACAGTCTATGCGTTCAGTCGCGACCACGGCCTTCCCGATCGTGGATTCCTCGGACACATCAACGAGTATACGAAAACCCCACTACGGTCCGTCTGGTTGACGGCCTTTTGTTGTTTCCTCCCCGCGCTACTATATCTAGCCAGCTCCGTAGCTGCCAACGCCGTTTTCGCCATGTCCGCCATGGCTTCAGACGTCTACTATGTCATTCCTGTCATCGTCCGACGCCTCTTTCATTCTCACCCAGAAGTAAACTTCCAGCCTGGGCCGTATTATATGGGGAACGGTTGGTTTGGGGCCATTGTCAATGTTTCGTGCACCTTTTGGATGTTCTTGGTCTGCGCGGTGCTGTCCCTCCCCACGATACTTCCCGTCACGGCGAGCAACATGAATTATGCTGCACCGATCAATGCAGGCATCATCACGGCTACTGGGCTCTGGTTCTTGTTAAGCGCACATCGACACTACCATGGTCCACCTAGCGGGGTTGATGAAAACAGTAGGGTTGATGATGTTTTCGAGAAATCCACCGATGGTGGAAGCGCCTCCGGGGGAACATCCGGGACTGTAGCTTCACTCTGACAGGTGTATTCCTCACGTGAGTCCTTCTAGTATCCCTATATGCTCCTTTTTTTTTCGCCACGTACTAAAAGAACCTCAGGACTTTTGTGTGCACGATGCACGTTCTGCTGGTGTTTGGATATGAGCTTTGTAGTTCCATTGGGGGCGGTGGTATTTACGCGTAGGACAACAACTTCCTGGACCTCTCGCACAGTCGCATGTTCTCGTTACTGTAGCTTCCAATTTCAGTCAGCATCCAGTGTCGCGTAACATCGACTAAGTAATGCTCGACGAGTTTCCAAACGGGTTCACCAAATGTTTGTCCTCTAGTATTTTCTCCCGGCATCCTGCGCTCAAGTTGGACCGTGACGATGTACCACTAGATGTGCCAAGACTAAAACGTAATTTATTCAGTGATAATAGCATATCAGCGTTGAAATCGTCTTCATTCCGTAGGGGGCTAATATCCCACAACGCCAAGAGGGAAGTCGATTTCGGGGGAACTTACAACTTGTGAGTTCAATCTCCAGCACCATGTATTCGAGGCTGATATTTTGGAAATTAATTCATATGGCCTGGAACCATCACGAGCAAGAAACAGATTACACCTCATTCCCCTTTGCACGACCTACCCAAAGTATTTCCACTCTTCTCGGGAAAAATCGCCAGATGGTGTCTCCGGTTTTGTTATTTTGCAAGTCTTTTGTATGATTTGTTCAAATGAAGCTTGTAGTGTGACTTACTGCTTCGGTTTTAACCAATGGAAGGCTGTTCTTTTTGCTGTTCTGACCATGTTGTCGGGGTGAGTGATTTTCTCTTGTTCAAACAGAATCATGCACTCAAAGACCTGCATGATTGAAACGATTGTCTTCAAACCTTGACATGTAGGTTGGGTTTGAGGCCGCATGACAGCCAACCGCTGGGTTGGAATCAACCGTGGAGCTGTTATAGAGATGCTTTCGACGAACAATACCAACGGAAAATTCTCACCTGAACAGATGTCAATGTTAGTGTCTCGTGTAGACTCCTTGAAACACACAACCATCAGGTCAACGACTTCTCAAACGCCTTTCAAGTTCCCATCCAGAGCGCGCAGGTTGGTCGGCCGCACCAAGCCCATGCGCAGTCACCCCTAATATGACTATGAACAACCGTGGAGTTTGCGACCTTGTGGATTCCGCTCCGAGGGTCCGTCCTACCAACAGAGAGGTCACCTTCGCGCTTACTGAGGGTTGCCGATGCCTGTCCGCGAGCAAGTCCTATTGATTATAGCTGAGCCTCTAGATGTAGTCCGATAATACACATGAAATAAGATCGCCGCAGCGTCCAGAGAAGATGTTATCATATGTCTCGGCCCGAAGTAATCGGTATCGATAGTTCCTCTGCGGATCCTGCAAAAGATTGATACAGATAAAACACGCCAAAGATGAGAAAAAGGCTGGCTCCTGCGAAAGTAACTATAGGGGGTATCGGACATGTGAGTAGGTTCTGGCATATAGTACCCGAAGTACGAACCATGCTTGGCGGATACCTTGTTCGAGATCCATCGACCCGCTACAACGGCCAAGCATGTGCAGGCGGCGTGGCCAATGACGGTCCCTAACGTCACGAGATAGACATTCTGTGTAAAAATAGAGAACGGACCACATGAGTACAATAGCATCATCCCACCAAGGGCATGAGATGAACACCCACGTGCGTTGCACCAAGTGCAATAGTTGCCAGCTGACTCCTATCGCCCCACTCTCCCAGGAACGTCAAGAGAAACGACTGAACGAAAACCGGGCCCAGGATGAGGTTGCAAAAGTTACGTGCCCCATCTGCGAGGCTCGATAACTTGGTCGCCTTTCGAGGAGGAGGAGACGGGTCACTTGGCGCTGCGCCCTCTTCGAGACGCTCCAAAGGAATAGCGTCATGCATGACTCCATTTTTGGCAGCGTCATCTTCAATTTCTTCCGCCGTTTCCTTCATCTCTTCCTGCATTTTTTCGTTCCCATTTTCCATCCCCCGAGCCTCCATCATCATTTTGGAGCCAAACACCAAGAAAAGCAGACCGGCGGCAAAGTGGACCCATTGTTTGGGAACGAGATTAGGGAGAATGTGACCCATTTCGGCGGAGAGGAGGGACATGAGTAGCAACGAACCAAAGGCACCGGCAAAGACCACGAGACGGGGGTGGCGGCTGGCAAGAATGGCGGCAATGAAAAAGGTCTTGTCGCCTATTTCCGAGACTATGATCATAAGGAATGAGCTCGTGAGTATTTGGGATACGGAATCGGTGCCATCGTCAACTGTGGACATCTTGGTAGAGTGCAAACCTGGTTAATAACGCGGTCGCGAAGAATGGGCACAAACAGACCTCTTACACGGCAAACCGCTTGAGTAAAAGTGGCCGGGCGTTTCTGAACGATGGATACGAAGGTTGGGAGGCCTCGTCAAAGGACCGAAGCTCGGAAACTTGAAGGGGCTTAAGAGTTTTGAGATCTGAGAGTCAAGGGCGGTTTTGAGGTGTAGATACGCACACGTGACGATACACGTCAATTGCTGTGCCTTGATGCTGAAATCATTTGCTTTTATGGCTTTCACGGCTGTTCTTCTTGCCTAGCAATTGCACAGGAACCAACACACTGATGTACTTCTTAGTTACAGCTAGGTCATCAGACCACTCTCTTACCCTTCCTGGTTGCCATGTCAAGCACTTTTCTGTGGGTAGGAAGCGGGTCTTCCAAGCGAGGCGCTTTCTCGAATGCAACGCAAGCTTTCTGAGGGTCTCCGTCAAAAAGAATACCAGATTTGAGGAGCGCGCGCCACGCGGCGAGGAGAACATTGTTGTTGACCGTGCCAATCTCTGTGCGGAAGGGTCCGATTTCGAGGACGGTAGCGTGTTCGCATTCAGCTTGGGTCTATCATCTCACTTTGATGTTCCAGGCAGGGCCTATCTCATCTACACGTGCTTCGGTGATAGAAACAAATCTTACGTGGCGCCGTAGTATCCGAAGCATCATTGGTGCCCAATTTAGACGACATTTGGAGAAGTCTGCCGCCTCAATTGAGGCTGGTTCACCTCTCTGCAAAATTGCACTGCCCCCTGACTAACCCGAGCTCCCGTTGATCACCATTCCTGCATTATTGAGGACAACATCCACACGACTGAATGCCTCGTGCGCTTTGGCGATCGCCGTGGGGGTTTCGTCAGGCTGACTTACGTCCAATCTAACCATGGCGAGCTGGGTGGATGGGCGCTGGCCAGCGAGATTGGACAGTGCTTCGGGCTTGCAAAGAGTGGCGGTGATCCTGTGCCCAAGTTGTTTCAAGAGATGTTCGGTCAAGCAGCAACCGAAGTCAGATATGCTGCCCGTGACTTGTCGGCGTGTCAACCTCAGGCAGTTTAAAGGTGAGCAGATTTACTGAACCAGAATTTTGTATTCTGACACGATGTAGATGGTGTAGTACGAATTTGCTGGTGAGTCCCAATCCTCCATCATGTGGGCGTACATTATATAATTTCCATTCATTCCTTCATCCTACCACACCTTCACCTACATATATAATGTTTCGTCGTACTGGGCGTGCCCGGGACTATAAAGGACCTGTTCCTAAACTTATAATATAATTTTCTGACCTCGGTGTGTATCGAAGAGGTCCGCTGCCACTCGTTTCGGATCCGGCCAACACCGAGCCCAAATCGTCTGCAAAGGTTTTGGGCTGTGTTCTGTCGGTCTCTACTCGTCTCTACCCGTTTTCCCTACCGCCGGCACACATCCCGTACACGTCAACCCACATTCAAGTTTCCTCTTTATCCTCGTAAGGTCCGTTTTCTTCTCTTCATCGGCCAGCAGGCAAGCCCCCTGTAAACTGAGCTATCATCTCGGCATCTGTCTGGTGGTCTAACGAGGCAAGTTATGAGCTTCTTAACGCGACCAAACTAGGGACCGTATCAGCACCACGGGCCAATTTCCGTACTCCGATCATTCTCTGGTTTTCACATAATTAACGAAGGCCGACTAAGGAACAACCAGGTCTTCCATTCCTGCATTGTTGAACACGTCGCGTCAAGATAGTACAATCCAATCAGTCAGGCTTCCGGTGGAACACAGGTACGTACAAGGTTACAGGGGGATTACAGTTGCATACCTACCATGACTTTCGCCCTGAGGACTTATATACCGGCCATCGCCCAATCCGACTCCATTAACAAGTCACGAAGGTGCTTGGCTTCTTCGTGGTAGTCCACTGGGTTTATCTTCGAGATGTCATATCTCATGCGTATTTGATTCTAAAAGCGCAAATGAATGAGCACTGTCATAAACGCAGACATAAGTGCTCACGTTGTAAGTATCTCGTCTGGCACGAAAGCTGAAATTGTATGTTTTTCCGGTCACCTGCGCCAAGACAGCGGCGAACTCGGAGTCGTCACGGTCCTTCATGCGAGTTCGGGGAGTAACTACGCGCAAGAAGGTGTCGTGCTTACCTTGATCTCCATGAGCTCGTCTGCAGTTTTCCCAAACACCGCAAGACCAACTTCGTTGAAGGCTTGCAACCATATTTGGGCGGACCAATCTGATACCGCCATCGACAGATTGTACCTGGCCAAATGAATCAGCATCCAAGTCGCAAATGCACAAGGGTATAGGACGTACCGGTATTCCGGGCGCTCCGAGGTCTTTTCACATCTTTCGCATCGCCAACCATTACCCATATCAGTAACCTTTTTAGCACAGGTTGGACACCCAGGGTATGCAATACTTTCTTGCCTAATGTGCATAACCGTGGCACAGGCGGAGAAGTACTCTGTTTTGTCAAGCTGTAATTCCTTGACATCTCGCAAGTAACGCATTTCAGTGCGATTGAAGCCACCAAACGACGATCCACCAGATGGCGTAATGTTTGAGTAGGATTGGAAGGTCTTATCGGCTCCAAAGCCGTCGTACCATCCACGCAACAGATGGGCTTCCTCGATATCAGGGTTGATTGTCATGGAACTCGAAGATAGCATTGAAAGGTTCCGTCCTGGGCTGGGAATATAGCGAACATAGTGAATGGAGTTGCAGACACACCTCCAAAGTCCCCGACCTTGACGCCTTTGAACACAACAACGGGGAAGTCATCGGCAGTGAAAGTCTCTGCCTGTCTCCCCCATATTGTCATCCTAACGGAGTAGAGTGTATTGTCGACAATGGTGAGTTCACATTTGGCCACCTACTGGCATTGATTAGACGGTAAGGTGAAAGATGTCATGACACTTACTGATCTATTCGTTGCCTTTGAGACAACTTCTCCGAGAGGACCAACCTCTTTGATAATAGCAATGACATCTGCCCTGGTGTGATCATTTGAATGAACTCGCTGAGGGGCCCTACGTACCACAAGTAGCGTCCTTCTGAAGCTGTTCCAGAGATGCCAAGGGGATAAAGTTGTACCTGATCATTGGTAAATTGACTGCATCGAGACACTATGGTAACAATTTTTCAGCTAGATTTCACTGTTGGAGAAAAGATCAACCTCTTCCACAGCTGTATTCTTTTCGAGATTCATCTCGTAGATGTTTTGAACACTGGAAAACTTTCCCTTGGCAGGGTTCACTCGTGCTTTTGAAATGTAGTAGACCCTGCCTTCCTCGAGCTTGTCGTAAAGGCCGTCGACGACTGCATTGAATGCGGTTGCACTTATCTCGCCTGTTTCATCCATCAAAGTGACGCTGAAGAGCTTTCCTTCTCCGCGCTGGTTGGTCCAGGTCCTAATATCGGACTTCCGAGTTACACGAGCTTTGATGGTCCAATCATTTTGATAGGGATTGAGACCTTCAATGGGATATATCGATCTTCCCTGTCCCACTGGCACATTGGAGCCAGAGTGAGCAGCCGCCGGTTGACTGGAGAAAGCAGAGGGTTGTGGAGCGGAGCTCGTGGATGAGCCAGAAGTTTCGGCCAAGGAATTGGGGGCAGCAGTAGATGAGCCCGGAACTGCAACCGGATTGCCTATTATTTCTTCGTCCCTGGAGACAATGTGGAAATCATGAATCATGATAATTCTTTGAAAGTATAAGCGTCATCAACAGCGTCACATGTGGACATGCAGACCTCTTGTTTTGCACAAAATTGCATGCGAGTTTGTCAATGACGACGATGGAGTTCTGTACAACATCGCCACCAGAGACAAGCTCATTCAGCTGGGTTGCGAGCATGGCCGGGGTAAAGTGGACGCCATCTGAGATGACGACGCAGTACCTGTCGATGTTTGCGGTGCTCGTCTGCTGGCTGATCGTTTTGATAGAAAGCAACTGGACCGAGTGACCCGTTCCGAACGTACTGATCTCGTTGGGAAGGGCGTCTCTGAGGCGCATGCAGATGCCTGCTGAAAGCTGCCTGGCGGACATGATGATAGTCAGATAAGAGACGTAACGTGTTGCGTTACTTGTGTACGCCTTATTTATTCTGATTAATGTCTTATACCGCCTTTCCAATCCGTGGATGTCGATCGGTACGATCACAGTGGGGAACAGTGCGATGCGGAGGGCTTTGAACTAAGGCGGAGAGACTAGGGTCGGACTCGTCGGCAAAAGCCGGCTTTCCGGCCCGAGGCGCAACCCTCAGGTCGAGGCGCTTGGCGGAGACGAGTAGCATGCAACAGACAACCAAAGAGGGCCACCCCATCTTTGGGCAGGAGTTTGGTGCCTGAGATTGGCGAGGGGAACACCCCAGGTAAGGCATACGCATCAAGAGGTGCAAACCAATTCGAGGAGGAAAATAAGCGGTGTACCACGGGCCGCAACACACACACACACCTGGAGGTCCTCTGGAACTTGTGAAAGGTGCAGTGCGTCGCACGAAAAACGAAAGAGAAAAGTCTAAGCGAAGTTCGCTGAGTCAGATGGACGCGCAAACCTGAACAGGTAGGGACTGGGACAGTTGTTGGTAACATCAGTAAATTCACACTGTTCTTTATTTGGCTAAATTTGGCTTAATCAACTTATAATTTGCCCAAAGCACGAAAAGTCGTTAATCCAGTAAGACACGCGACTCAATGTATGCTTATTCTGCTCACAATCTTAATAATCTCGCATGACTTTATGAACGAATGAAAAAACATGGCATTAGCAAGATTAGCCAGTTAGATACAAAAAGT
>JBBPMD010000147.1:0-45562 GCA_038090095.1 Zangia roseola
GAAGAGGCGAACGTTACAACGGTCTGACTGCGACCGGTTCTTGTGCGGGAGGGGTCAGAGGACCTGACCTGAACGGTATCTTTGACGGCGTCGGCGATGTTGTCGCGATGTGGTTGTTTATCGGTGGCAGCCATCTTTGAATGGGGGGGATATTTCGGGGGAGGTTCGGGTGGTAATCGAGGTACAGGTTTTGACTGATGAATAGGATCCGAGAAGGGGTCAGAATAGGATCTGTGGCGAGACCTATGCCGTGCGACCTGAGGATTCTGGGGCTGAGATTGGGGGTGCAAGTACTGGTGTGGATGGGGCTTTGATGGTGGCTTGCCGCTGCCTGACTGCTGCAACCTCGCCATCGCAATCGTTGGTGTAGCGTGTTCCCACGCCAAGTCAGTGGTGAGCCGATGCGAGAATGGAGCGTCGGTGTTGTCGACGGCGGCGGGGAGGGGCTTGTGCACGACGACGGGGACGGTAGGATGAGAGAGACTGTACTAGTGGGGCTGCGGCCGTGTGCGGTGAACTTTGGAGTTCTGCCGCTATTTATACGGCTCACACATCCTCTTTTAACCTCTCGTCAAATTACTATTTAATGGGCCTCGTACACCGACTTTGGTCTCGCGAGGATGTCGCAGCCCGCATCCTCGCAGGCGACCATCTCGTCGTCTACAACGACCTTCTCCTCCGCATCCCACAGGCCTGGCTTGCCGCACATCCAGGTGGTGCACTCGCAATTCTCCACTTTGTCGGCCGTGACGCCGCCGACGAGATTGATGCATATCACACCGGTGGCACCCTCCGCACAATAAAGAAATATGCCGTCGGCACCGTAGACACCTCCCACAACATCTGGGACCCCCTTCTCCCCCCGATCATGTCTGGCTGGGTTCGCAAAATATCCTCAGATGGCTCACTTACGTGGCACAACGAAGCGCGCCCCATTGCCCCAACTTCTGGCCTGTCCTCGGAAGTCCTTCTCGTTCCTGAAGGCTGTCCTCTTCTCAGCGGCCCCTCCCTCGCCGCCCTTCATCCTCCTCCGTCCACTTTGTCCCTCAAGGTGCAAGCACGTCATTCCGCTGCTTACAAGGAACTTCATAGACGTATCACGGACGCTGATCTCTACAGGACGAGGTATGTCACTGGCTATGGCCCAGAAGTAGCCCGGTATCTTCTTCTAGCTGCTGCTTCTGCATATGCATACCAGCGCGACTGGCTCATCATCAGCGCCATTTTTCTCGGACTACTCTGGCATCAGCTCGTCTTCACTGTCCATGACCTCGGCCATATGGGCGTTACACACGACTGGGCTATAGATCGTCTCTTTGCTATATTTATCGCAGATTTTATCGGTGGTCTCAGTGTGGGCTGGTGGGTCGACGTGAGTGAATGTCCTTGTCTTGATTGATACAGCTGTAATACCTTCCTTTGTGGATAACCAGAATCACAATGTGCATCATCGTAAGTCTAGCATGCTGTTTTTCAAATCTCAATCTAACGCTGGTTTGTCAGTCGTCACGAACCATCCTTCCCAGTACGTTGTACTTCTTACCTGTACAACTGCGTCCCTAGCTCACACTTTTCCAGCGATCCGGATATTGAGCACCTGCCGTTCCTGGCAATTTCAACGACATTCTTCAAGTCGCTGTGGTCTTCCTATTACAAAAGAACTATGTGCTTCGATCAATTTACTGCGGTTCTCGTTTCCTTCCAACATAAACTTTTCTACGTCCTCCTCGCATTTGGTAGATTCAACCTTTACGCAAACGCATACTCTTTCTTGTTCCGAAAAGCATTTGACACGCCCAAAGCAAGAGGTGGCAGATGGTCATGGTGGCTAGAAGTCATTGGTGTCGCATTTTTTTGGTGTTGGTTTGGTGCCGTGCTCAAGGGTTGCGGGTCCTGGTCTAACGCGTTCATCTATCTCATCGTTTCTCATGTAGTCACCAGCCCCCTACATGTCCAGGTGCGTAGGCTTATTGACAAGGTCACCCGGCAATCACTGCATGCACCTTTTGTAGATCGTGCTCTCACACTTCTCCATGTCTACGGCAGACCTTGGTCCGACGGAATCTTTCCCTCATCGTCAGCTCAGAACGACTACCGACGTGATTTGTCCTTCATACCTTTCATTCGTCCACGGTGGCCTTCACCTTCAGGTCACCCACCACTTGTTCCCTCGCCTTCCTCGCCATAACTTGCGCGAAGCCAGCGTACTGGTGAAACAGTTTGCCAAGGAACAGGGACTTGTTTACGCCGAGTTTGGTTTCATCGAGGGGAACGGAGACGTGCTGAGTGTTCTCAAAGCAGTCGCCGATCAAGCTCGGCTTATCGGAGTGGTTGCAGATAAAGAAATCCAGGAGGCGATTGCGAAGAAGGGGGACTAATAGCCCAGACAATCTTCTTTGGACATGCTCCGTTGAATATTTATATAATCACTCATGACAACACCCCAACCGATAGATAGTAGATACCCATACCTTAGCAGACTGTTTATCCAGGACACTGATCAAAGTTCATCGTGCTCATAGATGGTGCGGCATGCCATATTCTGAACCGAATGAAAAACGCTCGGATTTTTGGGACAATACAAAGGACCGGGGGGCGTGGCACATAGTGGAAAATATACTGCAAATGAAGGTCCCCCTACTTCTTCTTGTTTGCCTCCTCTTCCTCCTTCTGAAAGACGGTGGGATGATGTCAGTGCCGTTAAGTATCTCTACTGAATTTCGGCGTACCTTGGCAGCCCGTATTTTGCGTACGCCTTCATACCGAGCATTGGCGCGAGCGACGCGGAGCGTTCTGTAAGCTTCGAATGATCGCTCCTCATCCGTAATTTTCCGAGGGGGTTCATGGACATATGGGTCGGGAAGAGGAAGGGCGGCCCGCGTGGTGCCTGCCTTGAGATCGTCACCCTAAGACGTGTTCAGATCTTGCAATCGATTCGACCACTTGAACACTTACAGTAGAATCGCCTTTCTTGGGCTTGGATACCTTACGGGGGAAGACGATCAACCTAGTCTTGTAGGCTTTCAACCGCTCAACGTTGAGGGCCTTGCCCTCCTCGCTCAAGTTTCGCCTCCGGTGGTCCACGACAATGCCAACACCACGTGCCTCTTTGCGGTTGATTCCTGCCTCCTTTAGCTCAGCAAGGGTGAACCCGCGACCTTCACGGAGCTTGCGGTTGTAGCGAACAGTCTGGCCACGGACAGCAGGGCGGAGAAGTGCGAGGGGACGGACCCCAAGTTTTGCGGCTTTTGCCTTGCGAGCTGTGCGTCTCCGAAGCTTACGACCGGGTTGATCGAACCAGGTGCGGACGCGGCGTTGCCAATCCTTGCGGAAGTGGTTACCGTGAAGAACTGGAGCCATGTCAGACCACGGGGAGGGAGAACGTATCAACACGAACCGTTGTTGTGTGCAAAACCCATCTGTTATCTGCGAAAGAGGAAGGGTCAGCGCGAGTCTGGTGAGACCATCCACCCTGCATCGCTACCAATTCGAATGCGATTTTGAGTGGACATACTCTAGCCGCAACACGAATGGTATTGTGCACGGAAAATGTGATACGGGACGAGCGAACGTACCTTGACGCGGGTATTCTTGACGCTGTTGACGACGAGCGGACTCTCCTTGGCCGAATCCTAGTCCACGGAAACTCCCGTGATTTGATGCGGCGATTCAATTGCTTGTTCGGTAGGCCATGCGGGATGAATTGAGGTCGCCTGACAGTAAAACACGAGAGGTGATGAAACAGTGGTTTTAGTTCAATTCAACTATTTTATTCAATGTGTTCAACCAGGCCATGGTTCAAAGAGTATTTGTGATTTGGTTGCACCTGAGAATGTTTGATCCAACAGTGTGAATGTGTAGACTCGGCGTGGTGGTAGCTGTCAAGTGATTTTGTTGACGTAACTACAGCGGGTAATAATGGGCAGGGGCAGGCGGGCATGCTTTCCCTTCACACAAACGTGAAAATTCTCGTGCTATCCCCGCTCTCAAAAGAACTTCGAATTCCTTGAGGGAGGGCTAATCAGTTTCTCGCCAAGCTGTCGTCCATCGTTTGATATGCGTTCTTTCTTGATTCCATTTCTCTTGTACTTCGCTTCATACCTTCCTGCTGCGCTATCATTCAACGTAACCGTTGGGTCGTCCCCCACTCAATGTGGCACTCTAGATATTTCCTGGACAGGTGAGTGGCCCATGCACAATATCTTGGTCTCCCTATATTCACATCCTTCGCCATAGGGGGCAAGGCTCCCTTCCAGATCATGTTGACACCCGTGAGTCGTCCTCGGCCAAATTGTTACCTCGCTGAGGCAATATCGCAAGGCCTTCAACATTCCAAGAAACATATCTGTACCATCGACGGCATTTAGCAATAACCAGGGCTCATATCAAATCCCCTCCATTACATTCCTTAAGGGAACTCAGTTTGTACTGACCATGTCCGACGCGACTGGCTTTGGAACTGGTGGGACATCCGGGTTGCTCACTGTGGGAGCGCCAGTCGGGACTGCCTCCTGTAATACCACGAATCCTTCTCTTCCATTTACTTTTGGCTTGCCATCTGCGCTACAACAATGCAGGTATGCCGAACACCTTATAATCCTGCATTTGAGAAGTTCACCTGCACACTAGTTCTTATGTCTTCAATGGGTACTCTGGGGCCGCGTTGCCGATAACGATCATTGTCAGTCCGCTCAGATGTAAAACTATCCCCCTGCTCAGATCGTTTTACCTCTAGGGACTCATCCCCGGCGGAGAAACGTTCTTGTTACAAACTCCTTCGAGTGGAACAAGCTATTCGTGGGTCGCCGACGTCGCAGCCGGGACCACGGTTATTTTCACCATGACCGACGCCAAAGGTAACTCAGGAGGGTCTTCTGACGCCGAGGTAGTCAATCTTTCCGGTGACGCCAGCTGTCTCAACGGGAACTCACCGACATCCACTACAAGTCTCTTTGCGACCTCCACTACGACCGGTAGCTCTTCTACATCCTCACCTACGCCGTCGTCACCACCGCCGTCGTCATCTGGCGTCTCCACCGGTACCATTGTTGGAGCAGTAATTGGTGTAATCCTTGCCATCGCAGTCATCGTAGCGATAGCAGTTTTCTACCTGAAACGCCACCGATATGGTCATGCATCCTACGGAGCTGCGCCGACTCGAAACCCGCGCGGTAATTCTCTCGAACTCGATCCCGGTATGGATAGCAACTTCCAACATGGCCCCATATACCCCTTCCCATATCAAACAGATTCCGTCGCCCACTTAGCACCTCCGATCACGTCCGGTAGTTCACCTTCGCATCTAGCATTGTACCAAGAGACGTTGTCGACACCTCCCTCTGTCCGCTCGCCTGAAACGCCTTACACGTCCCAGCAACACTCTCGGAGAAACTCAAACACTGAGAGCTTTGCGGCGTTTGGTGATGTTGCCAGTTCGACAATGTCGTCAAGCGGTGCTCGGAAAGCTGCCATGGCTGGGATGTCCAGTCATCAGCCCCCCACTCGCTTTATTCTCCATACCGATGTTGAGGATCTTGTCCCTGAGGATGGCTCGGGGGTTATTGAACTCCCTCCACAATACTCAGAACGACGAGCACCTGCAACAAGACCAGACTCGAGACCGATGTCGTCGGTGACCACAGTCTCTTCTGGTCTCGCCTACTTGTCTGGACAGGATGCAGACGAGCCACCACACCCCGCTTCCCATCTTCCTTCGCATTGATTCCTTCAAGTGCCTTCCCTGCATTTTAATTTGTATACTTCGCATTTTCCCCTGGTGTTGAAGCAGGCTTAGTGACCTAGGTTTCATTGAACCAAGTGTCGATTCACTGGATATCTAGACTTTTCACGCCTGCTTTGGTGTTGGCGTCCATTCGTTTAGTTCTTTTTGTATACGGGTACTTCCGTAACCCGTTGGTACCTAGTACCAACATTACCATTGGAGGAGGGATCCGAGGAGATGGAGTTTGACAGAAACCGGATTTCAGTAGGACTCTAGTAATATCCGTGTACACGTGTCGAGAGAAATGGTAGACACCGTTGGGGTTGGGAACACGATCAACGCAAGGTACAATAAGCAATACAACACTGGACGCGACCTAATGCCACCCGAGAGGTGTGGATAACTAGGGTCCTTCAAACATTCGAGATGGACACCACCCAACCGTTTCCCGAACGAGCGTCACGAATTTGGTTCCATATCACCCCCATCAAGATTCTGCCTGGAAAAGGCATCAACCATAGCATCTTGATCTTTACGTCGCTTGTGTCTCCTGCGTTTGTCGTCCTTGATAGTGCGCTCAATGCGCCTGCGCGTCTTGGTATGGCTTCGGGGATCTACAAGCGCCAATCGACACCTGTAACAAGCAAGCTCGATACTGGCGAGTAAGCGAAGGGTGTCGGAGTTATTCAGAGCCTGGTACGTCCACACCCCCAGTCAACCACCACGATAGATCGCAAAGAATAAACATACGTTCAACGACCACGACACCACGCGGGACCCCTCCACGCATCCAATAACGACAAAGTTGCCGCGCTTCTCGGCTTGTAAATCCGACAGCTAAACCCACGTTCCCATCAAGAAAGTGAAACAAGAAGCATTGTCAATCACACACCTCGCCAAACGACACCATCACCTTGCCGGACGACATGGCACGTACCACTAGTTACAGACGATTAACGCGATGCGCGCGCATGGGAAGATGGGTTCATACCAACACGTGATGACTGCCCTGCGATCTCTTGAGAGACGAGCGCGCGTCCGAGGTATACCCATGAGTCCTTTTCTGGACGTCTTATGTGGACTTTGACCTGAACGTCTCGAAATTCGCGAGGGCCTGAACTTGTTGGTATCGGTGGTACTATGTATCATATGTATAGGATGCAAGGCGTGGTAGGTCAGAGAGTCAGTGGCATGGACATGTGTGGACTATACGATAGTGGCGTACAATGTGGAGAAGGGGGTACATAGCTCGGCGTGCCCTGTACATCGAGCACTTCTTCGGGGAAGGAGGTAGTGGCCATTATGGGATCTTCTTCCATGGCATCCATCTAGGAAAACAAGGAGCGGTAAGTGAGCGGTTGAGTCGAGGACTGAGAAATGTACCTTGGAGAATGTACTGCTGGGTTGAGGTATCTTGAATGGCAGTGGACCAGTAAGTTAGGTATTGGGCGAGTTACATGCACCTTGTATTCTATCAATCACGTGACCAGTCCGCTATCATGTGTAGTTTGGGTAGTCCTTTATCGAATGGTTTTTTGCATGACATCCATCCAATACTGCCATAGATCGCCAGAAATGTGGGCGTGGAGAGAATACGATATACCACAAGCATCAGAGTTACAGAATAGTATCATGACATTCATACCAGCCGAGTTCAATCTCTCGCGGTGACCGCGCCTCGGAAAATGAGAAGTAGTACTCGTTTTCGTGAGAAATACTCCACAACTATCCACTTTCGGTGCAATGATGAGAACTGAAAGCGATAGACGACAAAAAGGATAGCTATAACCTCGGCTGTTTGTGAGAATTTACAGGCGCTCAACTTTTGGACCCTACGATACCAGTGAGGATGCCTGGCGACAAGCGATCAGATTGCAGCACTAGACTCTCGACACGAATATCTCAAAATAACCTATCTCAGCTCCGGGGCAAGGTAATTACCCGCCACCAGGCAAAGATTGCGTGGCGTAAAATGTACCTGGGTTATGGGAGTTCGCTTCGTGGGGAAGGTTGCTAGTAGGTCAGAGCTACAGCCGATGCGAATACCATCAGACAAATGGTAACACAACGAATGTTGGCACATACGTTTCACTGTTTTCGTCCTCTTCAGTGCGAAGCTCTGAACCTTCCTGCATTCCATTTTCTCGTGGTTTGACTTGACCGCCAGCGCTTTTGACGTCCCAACACCGTACCGTCCAATCCGCACCTCCGCTGACAAGCATCGATGACTCCGCGCTGAATGCTAAAGAATAAATGGATGCGACGTGTCCCGTCATTTTTTTGATTCGCTTGCCGGACCCCAAATCCCATAGATTGATGGCGAGGTCCTCCCCTGCGCTAGCCAGATACTTACCATCTGGACTAATCGCCAGAGTAGACAGTGTTCCTTGGTGTCCAATGAATACCCGCACACACGTGCCGCGTTGAACATCCCACAATCGAGCCGTCCAATCACTCGATCCAGTAGCGAGATATAACGAGTTGGGATGGAAGCGGACGCACTGAATGGATAAGTCAGCGAAATGAATAAATAAATAGAGTATCTCCCAGACTACCTACATCAACATCACTCAAATGTCCCACGTAGATCCTCAAACACGACGTTCGATCCGTGGACCAAAGTCTAGCGGACCGGTCTCGGCTAGCAGTCGCAAAATAGACGCCCACTGGACTCCACTGTACATCCCATATCGGTTGTTGATGACCCCGGTATGCGACGACATTCGACATTGTGTCCAATGACCACAGCCTAGCTGTGGCATCTGCTGAGGAAGATAGAAGAAACCTCGGGGGTACAGCAGAACCACCGAGAGGATCGAAAGAGAGGGAATAAATCGGACCACTATGGCCGATTAATTTTCGAGTCGTGGTACCTTCTCTCTCTCTTAGTCTGAAGGCGCTAGCTGCGCGCGTGAAACTTGGATGCAAGAACTTGAACAGACTAAGCAACTTACCATTCTTTCCCGAGTCATGTGATTTGTCGTTCCGTACCCCTTTCAGTTTTTCACCTTTCAGACTCCATAAGCGGATATAACTCTCCGAGAAACCAGCCGCCATCAGTGTCATATCAGGGGAGAAAACGCAACATGGGGCACTGGCACAATATGTATTCATTCGGCCGTGAGCTTTGAGAAGAGAACTCACCCCTCCCCTACGTCATGCAATGTGTACGCACAGATGCTTGGTAAAGCTCGGGCTCGGGCAGCTGCACCCTGAGCGGACCCAAGGTCTACAGAAGCGAGAGCTGAAGGTTCAAGCCGTATTCGTTTTCTTGCATCGCGCACTTTCTCCACTTCTCTTTGTACATCGATAGTTTTAAAAGAAGGAGGATGGGGAAGCATGTCTACTTCGGTCGGTGGGATGACCCCTGGAACGACAGGTGGTCGAGAAAAATGTATGTCATATTGTGCGTTAGGGTCTCGGCCTAACATCGCTTGCTCTCGGAGAACGCGTTCCGTTTCTGTACGCAGATCTTCTGAAATTGGAGGGGGGCCAAGCTTCAATTCTCCTCTCGATGCATTGAATGTGTTCGGGTTAGGGATAGCAGACAAACTCGTAGTCTGAGCGCTTTTGGGAATCAGCGGTGAAAGAAGACCAGTAGACTCTTCCCATGCATTCGGAGACACAGCAGTCGTGCTTGCAGAAGTCACTAGGAGAAAATCAACATGAAAACCCAGATGAAAGAAAACTCTTTCACCATCAAATCGTAGATGATTGTTAACTACTCGCATGACTGCTGCTCTCCCCCTCTTCCCTATTTCACCGGAGAACCCTTCACCTGCTCCAAATGCCTCGCCACCGACACCCTCTGTCAACCATCCTATAAGAAGGCCGAAGCCTGAGCGACTCATCCTGATGATATATTTTTCATTGAGAAACCGTTGCGCCAGTGGATCAAGCTGAACGTGGGAAGGTAACAGCAGAGTTGAAAGTTGATGAAGAGTCCAATTGTGGCTCGGCGCAAGTGTGGGTGCAAATGTAGAATAAAACCGTATCGCTGAAGAGTTCACGACAATGCCTAAGAGTCTCGCGCGTTTGCCATAACAATGCACCCACCAGCTTCCTTGAAACCTTTCTGAATGAGATCGAGGTAGAAGTGGCAGAAGATCGGGTACAGTATTGGACGAAATTCGGGCTTGAAACGCGCATTAGGTGCGCACAGCCAGGAGAACGAGGACGCGTACTTTGTACATGTCCAAGGAGCCTTCAACCCACGCTTCGAGATCTTTGAACCCCTCTTGCTTATCGGTGGGATCGACGGAAAGTATATCCTCTGCGCCGACGATACCCAGACTTGCGATAAGGTTCTGTATGTTGGGAGGATTCCCCATAGTCGATAACTCCTGAAGCACATTGGCACTGTCCTTCAGAACATTCTCCCCTGGACGCGACGGTTTCTGTGCAAAAACTGCCAGCGCCTTCACCAACTCATCGGACGACACGGTCTTTTCGGCATCTTCTGTTGTCCCAACGTCGAGCGTTTCGAGGAGGGCGGTCTCTGCATTCTTGTGACCTCGCGTACGGAGATACTCCAAGACCAAGCGATCGATCGAGTTTGAGTCTTGTGGTGCCGTAGTTGTTGGGGAGACACTGCTCGATGACGATGCAGCTGGAGTAGCGGCCGACATGATCGTTTCAAGGTTGCCTCCGCCTTTGTCAATGCTGGACGTTGTTGGTCAGGCTTGCCTAATCTGGCCGTTGCTAGTCCTAGTCATTGACCACCATTTTCGACAGCAATAAGAACGATCTAACGACGCTTTCATCAGAGATACTACTATGCACAACCATAGACTAGTTTGATTGCAAGGTTAATTTACTTGGGCATTGTTTGTGCCATGATGCAAGTGGCTGTTCTGAGGACTTCAAACTCTGCCCCTTTCATTGCACACTTCATACCTAGACCATGGTTAAACTCAAGAAAGCGGGTATGCATAGTGCTCTTCAGAATGCCGTCGTCGCCACTATCAATGATCCCAATTATTCTTTCTCTTTACCAAAACTTTCTGACTGGGAGTCCGTGGTCTCCTCCAGTGCGGACGAGAAACAGCGATTAGAATTCGTTGGGGACGCAGTCATGCACCTCTCTGTCGCATTATACCTTTATCGTCTCTTTCCGAATGCTGCACCGGGCTTGTACACCGTGAGTAGTGATCTTGGAATGGCTGGATTTGTGAGCTCGAGCCACGTTTTAGAATATCCGTTCTGCTGTAAACACCAACACCACGTTCACGCATCTGATGGCCAAAGTGGGCGCATACGACCTCCCATCGCAGACGCACGCCACGAAAGCTGCCGCAGACTCGTTCGAGGTGATCGTCGCAGCCCTCTACTTGGAACGCGGCTTCGCAGACGTGTGCGCGTGGGTCCAGGAGCAGTACACGCCATTGATTGCTGCCGCCCGGGAATCGTATGATAAATGGTTCGTCCGTTTTTGTGCTCTGCCTGTGCCGCCTGTCTCAATTATTTGGTCAGTCTCACGACGTCAAACCGCGGTCTTTCCCTTTTGTCGGCCAAGCGGCATAGAGGCCCGCTTGATCCCGCGAGCACACCGTTACTTAAAAAGATCAGATTGTCGAGCGGGCGTGGTTCCCCGCGGAGAACTCTGAGTAATGCTTATACTCCGATATCTTATTCCGTCTGACAGCCGTGGTTAGTGGCGCAACGTGTCATCAATCACATGAAGTCCAAAGGCAAGGTGAAGCTGTACTGGCCAACCAAGAAATCCAAACCTCCCCTTGAGATGCGCCTTCACAGTTACGAGCTTCACACGCCTGGGCCTCAGAAACCATCATCTCAGGTGATTGATCTTACCGCGGAGGCCGAATCCGATGGCGAGGGCCCGGGGCCATCAAATGTAACGCATGTATTACAACCCTGCCTCAAGTTACCTGCCTTGGCTGCGAACCCCTTCCGTCCGGTAAGCATATTTTTGTGGAGCTGGCTGTGTCGAGCCACCGTTGTCCTGGTCCCTAAGTTGCATGATTGTCATTTTTCTAGTCGCAATCTCATGACATCGGTCCCTCCGATCAGAGTTCCTACAAGTGCACCGTTGTTCATTGGCCCCCGAAGCAAGGTTCCCCAGCATCGCTATCACAGTCAACATTAGACTCGCCCACACTCGCATCATCACCCGCCTCGTCTTCCACAGCCATGCGACCCAACCGCCTACCTCCCATCGACCCGCACCGCACCTTTGAATTCTTTAGACGGTCAGGTCTGTCTCTATCACCCCCGGCTAACATGCAGAATTCCCCCGGCACGCTTAGCAACCCTATTGTCGTCGAGGACAGTGAAACTGAAGACTGAGTGCTGATTTCCTGTGTCTTATTTTTGTCTCTGTTATCTTTTCATACCCCTGACATTCGAATTTGTTGTGTACACGGGAACTTACTGAACAAATGTTGGTAACACGGAGCATCGGTGATATTATCTGTAAGCGAGTGGTAGCAACTCAAAAGTAAAAGTTTCCCCATAGATATTTCTACGACCATCATCCATCAACGGGAATCCTGTGTAACCGTGCGCAGTTCAAAAGTGTTCCTAGATTGACATCAGCGTGACGCGATATTTTTAAACATCGATCATACCTTTGCAAATGTGAACTGGACATTGTTACTGGTGTGTTGCAACGTCGCCTCCTTGATGGCCTTGGCCAGCGTGCCGGGCCCGCAAAAGTAGGTCTGTGATGGTGTGAGACGCATTCGGAATTGGAATGTAAAAGTAGAACTTACGCCAACTTTGGTCTTGAGCTGGTCTGATCTGTTCGGCAAGTACTGCCCGATCTCGATCGCTTCCCGGATGCGACGGTAAATACTCTTCCAGTCTGGACGACCGAACATGGTACGGGTGCGGAGTAGTGTAAGAGGGTCGTACTCGGCACCCGCATCGTTGACTGCAATGTTCCAAAGCATGTTTTCGTCGATCTTCTGAGTCAAGTAGATATTGATACGGAGGAAGTTCGCTGATAGCGGGGTGAAAAAAGGAAAATATTACGCCGGTGGCAACACTTACGATCGGACTGGGCAGCTTCAATCTCTTGGAGAAGAGACTGGAACCAGCCAAAGGAGGGTGCGTCACGACAAACCCAGAAGAACTCGACGCGACGGAGAGCACCGATATTTCCCTTCTTCTGACGATACCAAATGTGCTTTAGGATGGATGCAAAAGGTGTGACGCCTATAGGACACTAGTGAGCTGGGAAGTGATAGAAGGCAAGTACATTCATACCGATGCCGGCACCGATGAGGACGGCAACCTCGTTATCAAAAACATCCTCTGCGGGGGCACCATAAGGTCCGTCGATACGGATCTGAGGGAGAGGAAGAGCGAGGGAAGTAGGGTCGAGTTCGACATAGTCACCACGAGTTCCACCGTACTGATCTTCGTCCTTTTCGACACCCTTCATCGCTGCCTTTGTCATTGCAGCGACGACCGACGGCCCGCATCCAAGACGCTCGCCAAGAGCATGGGTCCAGTCACCGACCTGACGGATGTGCACGGAGACATAGGGGTCTTCAGGCGCAGAGGTGATGGTGAACTGGTGGAAATGAGAGGGATAATAAAGAGGAGGAGGGGAATACGTACGGGATGCCACTGGAAGTGAGAGATTTCGGGGACCTGGATGAAGAGCCACTGGCCTGCGATGTATTTGAAGCTTGGCTTTATGATGCGAAGCTCCATTGCGCCGCTTGGGTGGACGAGGACCTTTGATAGCCTGGTGGCTCTCCTTGCACGGTATTCGCGGAACATACGCTCAGCGAAATAGGCAATTCCTGGCCATATGGTGAACCTCCAGCTCTCGTAACCGAGACAGTGTTCGGTAGAGTAGAAGGGGAAATATGGACGGAAGTCAGGTTCCACAGAATCGCGGACGAAACAGCCGGTAGCATGGGAGTAGAGCGCCAAGAAGAAGAAGAACGCCAGATGGTGGGTGTACCAAAAGGCCTCGAAGCACTGATGACGAATCTTGCGATGGGCAGTGGAATAAATAAGGACCATGATGAGAACCATGACATGACCGGTGATGCCGCCTGCCTGCCTGTAGTGAATGCGGAGGGCATACTCGGTGCGTACCTCTGGTAGGCGATCAGCAGGAGAGACAAGATGGTGGAAGTGGACTTACGGGTAAGCTCGACATTGAAAAAGTTGACGTAGTGGGCTGTTGCGTGCACTGCAGTCCAGAATGCCATGGCATAGGCGACCTGACGATGGAACCAGATGTTTTCGTCCGCGGGAAAGAAGCGAACTAGGCGGGGACGGAGGAGGGTGACAATGTTACGGAGCATGGGGACGAGGAGGGAGGCGGCGAGGAAGGCGAGTGTGAGACCAGCACCTCTAGATGACCATACAGACCATTTGAGACCGTTGAGGGCGGACAACAGCTCGTTGGATTCCTAAGGGATAGTCAGCGTGGGGGAGATTGTAGGGTAGGAGATCACTACCTGGAGATACCATCCGAGAGCGAAGAGGGCGAGTTGTGTGCCATAGAACAAGACGTTGAAAACAAGACGTCTTGGAACGAGAAATTCCCTGCGGAACCAGTCGAGGAACATTAATATTGTGAGGGAACCAGCCCAGAAGAAAAGAATGGGGAGTCATCCCTACTAGGGGTCTATCTTTATATGCGCATACATGCATGTATGCGCGTGAGAGTTCATTGTACGCGTTGTTTTTCACATTCGATCATGACACAGTCTGTCGACCTCGACGCTCTCTTGTCTGCATCTCGCGTCCTGCACGATTTCTTCCTCAAAGACTCGCAGAACATTCCTGATCCTTCCGACCTTGTCATTCCCCGCACGTCTCTCTCTTTCCCCTCTCTCTTTCCTCTGACACCCTCCCAGCAGCAGCTCCTCCCTCTTCCGCGTCCTACACCGTATTTCCCGATGATTACCGCGTCCCCTTCCAGAAACGCAGGCTGCTCGGCATCCCCGACGCCCTCTTTCAGTATTACAACAGTGCGTCCCTTCCCTTCACCGCACCGCACCGCTCATCCCTCTACCAGCTACAACCGTCACCTCCCATATGGGCCTTTTGCCAGAGACAGACCGCGTCTGGATCTCCATCGACCACAAGCTCTTTCTCTGGGACTACGTCCATGGGTCCGTCCTCCCTCGCGTTCCACTGTCCCCGCTCACTCCCCCACAGCCAGGACATTAGCTCCTTCGTCGACCAGCCCGACGTCATCACCCACGTCGCCGTCGTCACCCCAAAGCCCACCGTCTTTGTCGACGAAATATCTGCCCTCATGGTCTTGTGCACACCCGTCTCCGTCCTCCTCATCGGACTCGCAACTTCGCCCGTCCCTGGCACAACTCGCAAAGACATCAAGATGTTTGCCACCGACATGTCCGTATCAACCGACGTAGAAATGTCCTCTGTCGTCGGTACCCCACAGGGTCGCATATTCATGGCCGGCTCTCAAGATGGCTGTCTCTATGAGCTACATTACCAGCAGTCAGAGTCCTGGTTCGGAAAGCGCGTCCACCTCATCAATCATTCCGTCGGGGCAGTTCAGAGCCTCTTTCCCCGCTTCTCCTCTCCAAAACCAGACGGTCCGCCCTCCTTAGTTTCCTCCCCCCCCCCCTCTCATCTTTTCCCTAGACCGCACAGTTTCCGTCGTTTCTGACCACAAGCGCAATTGCTTGTACACGCTCTCCGCCAAGAACATCATTTCTCTTTACCATCTCGTCTCAGAGAAAGCAGTTCAACACGTGCAGACGCTCTCTAACTTGTACAAGTCCGCTCAAGAAAAAGCCCCCGCCTCCCCAGCAATAAACCCGTCCAATTTCCAGATCATTGCACTCCATGTCATCGATCCTGCAGAATCTCGTGCCGGTGTGCAGCTCGTAGCCGTCACCATGAATGGTGCACGCCTGTATTTCTCTCCAGCCACTCCCGGCTTTTCGTACGTTCCAACCACAAATCAACCCGGCGCCGTACGCCCCCTCCAGCTGATACATGTACGCCTCCCTCCCTCAAATCTCTTCCACCCCGACGAATTGGCTCGCCCCTCGAGTCGCACTCCATCCACATCTTACAGTGTTGCTCGCGTGGCCCCCCCTCCTCCACCCTCTCGTCCCCTCGTCGTCACGGGCCTGGAAAATTCATGCTATCAGGACGGTCTCACCGTTTCGGCCCAACCGGGCGATACCGACGGCACCGACTTTCTGCTCTGTACGTCCCCTGATCTGACTCGCATAGGTACCCTTGGCCAGTTGTCCACATCAACTCAGCAATACGTCGCAACTGCACAGCCAACCACATACGCAGCCTCCTCGTATGCGACCAGTGGGAATCAGCGACCGCCGTTGACAGAGTATGCCACTGTATTGGCGATACCGGGACGAACTTGGGCAATGGCCAGCGTGCCACGTCCTTCGTTGCCTTCCTCCACTGCACCGTCGCCGGCAGTCGTCAATGAGTTGGCATTGCAGTTTTCGGAACCACCTCGGCAATTCATGATTCTCACCAACGTCGGGCTCACTTTCCTTGTAAAGCGGAGGGCATTAGATTATCTAAGAGCCGTCATCGAAGAAGCACAGTCAGAAGGCGCTCTTCAGCCAATCATTGAGTTCAGAGACAGGCAAGCTGTCCTTCGTCGATCTTGACATTACCGTATTCACGTTCCGCATTCCAGCTTTGGCAGAGACCAGACGTGTGCCATGCTTCTCGGACTCGCGTGCGGAAATACATTCATGGACGCTGGTAATCACTCGACGCCCGGTACACTGTGTACTGTAAGTCCTGATGTTGCAAACGTTGCAAAGCAGGCATTCTATGACTTTGGTGAGCGTCCGATCTGGACGGAGAGGGTGACATATGGTACAAGTAGGTTTCTCACTCTTACCATCTAACCAAATGACGAGCGCCTACCCGTAGGCGAAGGTGCCGGCAGTGCTATATTCAGTGGTCGCAGAGAAGGGTTCGCTATGTACTTTGCACGTCTCATTCGGCCGCTTTGGAAGGACAAAGTCACCAAACCAGGGTATGTATTTCGCCTTTACCCTCCTTCCTGATGTCCCTATTCGTGCTCTTTGCGTAGCGCTTTCGGTCTCCAAGAGTTGAACGTAAACGATAACCTTTTGGTTACCATCCAAAAGAACTTGTACGCCCTCAAGGAGTTCTTGGACAAGAATCCCCACCTTTTTCATTCTACTCCTGGTGATCCCGCTGCATCACGCAACACGGTCGGCCATGAACAAGAAGCTTGGAAGGTTCATCTTGGCGTGATTTATGTCGCAATACTCTGACTTTTCTTCCAGGCAGAACAAAATTCAGTGACTCAGCTCCAAGCTCTTCTGACGAGAACGATCGAGGCCATATCCTTTGTGCTATTATTGAGCGACTATCGATTAGGAGAACTAATAGCACAGTGAGCATCTCCTCTTGGTTACCATATTCCCAGCTAACTTTGTACAAGATGCGACGCCGAGACCCAGAAGCTAGTAATTGCGATGACCTATGAAGAGCTGATAACATCTCAGAATGGAATCAATGCGTCGCGTGCATTGGTTAACGTTGTCATTGATCAGCAGATCGGTCAGCAGATCAGCGTACGTATGACCGTGCGTGTTTGTTGAGTGTTATGTTGACGAGGTCGATCAGGTGGACGCTATCAGCGAAGTCTTACAGCAGAGATGTGGCTCTTTCTGCAGCACTGATGACGTTATGTTGTACAAAGCATGTCAACGTCCTCGAGGCTAGTACCCTAGCTGACCCTGATCTGATAGGCGCGAGAAAACGTCCGCAAGGCAATCGAATCACGAAACCCCGCTGATCGACAGAATTGGTTAGCAGAATCATTGAGGTAATCAATTTTTCCATACCGCGCCCCTTCGATATTCATCCATCTGTCAGACTGTTCGTGAAGGGGGCACGGATATTGGAATTCGAAAAGATCCGCGAGGTATGCGACGAATATCGAGAGTTGGGCTACGCAAAAGGTCTGTCAGCGCGGATGTACAGCCACCCACTCTAATAGACCATCAGGCGCCATTGAACTCCCTCTAAGTTGCGCACAAGCAGTCGATCCTGACAATGTAGGACTTGAGTACTGGCTATCGGGATGCCCATCCAAGGACGATCGCGCAATAATTTTCAAGAAGCGCACCGACTGTTACCAACTTGTCCTTCGGTCCCTCGATGCATTTGAAGGAAAGGCCTCTACTGCTCAAACACCCGCTGAAGACCTTGATACCATCCGAAACCATGCGTATACGCTGGCATTCTCCAGCGAAGATGAAATGTTCCACTCGATACTATATGACTGGTTGATTGACAAAGGGTTGGCTGATGAGCTGTTGGCTGTATGCGCGTTTCGCTGTTAGAGCTATTGAGTGCTGACCGGTGTGAAGTTACGGCCCCAATATCTCGAGGCACACCTTCGGCGGGAACCTGTGACACTTCCAAAGTACCAGCTGTTGTGGCAGTTTTACGTCAAAGACGGTCAACCACTGCGTGCCGCTGAAGTTCTTGCAATTTTGGCAGAGTCGACAGAGTACGTCACCAAAATTCCGACTACATCATACTGACATAAACTGGTTCTCAGCATCGACTTGGACTTGAGCACGCGGATCGAGTATTTCACCCTTGCCGTTGGAAACGCCAAGTCCCATCCAATCACTGCAAATGGCAGGCATGAGACTGCTATTGCATTTCTCACTGACCTTGAAGAAAAGCTAGATGTCGCTCAAGTGCAACTGGAGGTGTATCATGCACTCCTCCCCCATGCCGGAAACCCGGGGGAAGAAGGTTACAGGATCAAGCAACTCAACAAGAGATTATTCACCATGTCCGAGGTATGCCATCTAGATCCCCCCGTTCGTTCACGTTTAACTGCAGCGCAATCAGCTTTACCAATTTTATGCAGACCCTTTCGACCTGCCCGTCACGAAGCTACTCATTCTTCACGTATCCGAACATCGGGATGAACACCTCGTTCGACCCATTTGGGACCGGATATTCGAAGACGGTAGGGAACCTCCGGCTCATGGATTAATAATTAGACGGTTAACACCTTGTTCCGCTTTAGCTTTGGAAAAGGATGCAGATGCGCAGACACACGCAGATCACATCATAGCGAGTGTTGTCCCCCTTGGGAAGCGCTTTTATCCGTCTGAGAGTGCATTTCCGCTACGTAAGTCGATGATTGATGTCTCACTCGGGAGTTGGATAGATCTTTGCTTTCCAGGATATATCGCGACACTGCTCGTCTCTTTCTCATTACGGAACAGGGCACAGCTTCCCAAAGGATGGGCTCCTCGGGTTTTGGTTCAATGTGGTGTGCCGCACGCAGAAATATGGGATGTTTTACACGACATGTACGAGTCACACGTAGGTCTCCTCAACCCTCATGCGATGCTAGTTGCTGAGACAGTATACTAGGTCCCACCTTTCAACCATCAGGCCAATGTTCAGGCGACATCCACGGACATTGCTATCCTACTCAGTGATTGGCTGGAAGAGGCGAAACGACCGCAATCATCGGTTGTACGCGCGGAGCTACCTGCCGGTCGGATAGATACAGCTATCGGACAATATCTCGCCGAGCTGGACTCGAGCAACACGGAGACGAGAGCGATATACGAAGGCATTAAGCGCCAACTACGGCGGAACTGGTGAATGGATGTGACTGCACTTACAATATTGTCCATTGGCTATCTACATGATTTTTGAGTGCAAGAAATAGATATATGGGCGTCAGTTGACTTCGAGAATCGAATCTTCGGCCCACGTCAGAAACCGCTCTACACACTTCCTGGTATAGCCATACACTTTGTATAGCGCTCTAAATGTAGCATGAGCCATCGTGCCCGAGAGGTAGCTTCGTTACCGACCTTGCGGCCCCAATGACGATGAATATGACGATCACAGCGGCAGCCAAGTCTCTGTCATTCCCTCGTCTTGTCCGGTTTCCTCTCCACCGGGCTATCCACTGCAATGGCCCCATGAGGGGAAGGGTGAGGATCATGTGGACGAGCGACCCGACCCCTACCATCGGCAGGCCCAGTAAGAACCTGCGGATGAAGCGACCAAGTAACCCAGGAGATTCGGAGATGGACGGTGACTTGAGGGATTGCGGGAGGTCCAGCTCCACGGGGAGAATGTCCTGGTCACGGAGAATCCGAACAGCAGCCCGAATCAAATCAAGCGCGACGTCAATCGGGGAAACAAAAAAGTAAGTCGTCCCAAACAAGGACTGGTCCTCCACCGACGCGAGGAAATAGCTTGTGACATAGGACGACAACATCACCAAGAAAACGAACAAGAAAGAAGACAAGAAGCCGACGATGACTGGGAGGAAGACACCATGAGCAGGGACAAATGATCGGAAGAGGCGTGCAATATGGGCCACCTGCCTGGATTAGTTCCCAATCCATATGCCTTGGTCCGAGCAAATCGGTAATGAAAGTGGCATTGTGGGCAACGCCAGAATGCGTTGTTGGAACGAGACGCTAATCGCCATTTCTGTAGACATTTGACGTGAACGTACTGTTGCGTTGTTAGGAATGCAGTTGGCAGGATGGACCGGGGATGCTCACGCTGATGGTGCCCGCGCAGAGACATGGTTTGAACAGCCTGCCCAAGGACGGGTCCGACTCGTCGCTATCGTAGCATATTCGACATTGTTTCTCCTGGGCAGGGCGAGAAGGCTCTGGGTGGTCGTTGGACATGAGCGCGTTGTGTGAAGCAGTGATGTCACCCAATTAGGGAAGTTAGTACACTCATTCGGGCGGACGTGACTCAGATGGAACTACGTTGTCCTAGCAGCACAAGTCCAAGAGAGAATCCGCTTGGGAACCTGACCCATTCTTGCTCATTGACTCAGGGAATAACACCACGCTGTTCATTGATTCGCCGACTTCCACACCGGATCCCGTTCACGGCTGAGACTTTGCATCCACTTGACCCACCAGCGCGGTGCAGGGCTCTCGTCGGTAATTCTTTGGTCAGCGGTAGGTACAATGCGTTCTCGTCAGACTGCCCTATTCGAAATGCAGCGTGGCAGCCAACGGCTCAATTTACGTTTTGTATCTTGATCATTTCTTGGCTAATATTGCAAGGCGCGTCCCTCGCGTCATTCTCCGCGAAAATGTGTTGTCTTTTGTCATCAAAATAGACCCTCATTTCCCCCGCCGCCCACCCGTGGCGAGAAACCAAACTGCATTCGCCATAACTCTTTGGCTTTGATCCGACTCAGGGATCACTATCACTGCCCTTCCACAACAGTTATTGTGAATCGTGGCGCGCGCTTTGAAGCGAAACTATATCTGGATGCCTATTTCACGTTCACAGAAAGGCTCCCAAGGCCAAATCGATTTTTTTGGCAGAAGATCGCGATATTGGAGTAGGTATTGTGTTGCGCCATCCCATTCACTGAGGAAGAAGTGTTCGGTTGCAGTCGCAACCACATGCACATGTGTCGTGTAAGCCACACGCGTATCCACTGATCCCAGAGTCTAATGATAGGCTAGGCAAGATATGGGGCACAGAATCCAGATTAGGGGTTTGGCGTTGGAGTAGCCGTAAGTTGTACGATCCTATCCATCGTCTGGTCAGAAAGCGCTGACCTCTATTTGAATCACAGTCGTGCTCAGCACTTACGTGCAATCCTGTGGTCTTTTACCGGCCCTCCGGTCACAGCGGTCAGTCACTAGTCTATCCGACGAGTCACAACTGAAATTGTGCGCTAAGAACGTGGTGAGACAGAGATGAAAAATGCGACCTTTCGGAGATATTTTCTTTACATACATGTAAAGGGATTCCCGTGTTGAGGGCACCCAAATACTGGTGAGGTGAGCAGTAATTTAGGCAACCCTGAAGACCATTTCCGATCGTAGAACGCCAGCATTCTTTGACAGCCAATAGCCACACTGGAACCCACACGATCACCTGGAAGGCACATGTCCATGTTCGAGAGATAAACAACGTGTAATGGACAGATTCAATTATGATCAAGCGCACCGTTATCGAAACGCCGTCTGGAATGAGACCTAATTCGAACAAAAACGTAGGTCAGATGATACTGCTGGCAGTGCAGCTACGACAGGTGTTGATGTTGCAAGGAAGGCAGGGACACGAGTAGGTGAAGATTACTCCTCGGTCCCATGCCACCACCAATACGAGTGGACGGCGGCAAGTTCCGAGCATCTTCTCGCAAGGCGCTTGCGAAAACTGACCTCGACTTCCGCCAGACTTTTTGCATCACCAAGATTTATTGAACTTCGAAGCATCAACGTCGCGATGGTTACACTGATGGACTCGTCCACAGATTCGTGGTGTTACTCCCAACCCACCCACCAGTACTCTATTGGCGAGTTTTCGTCAGCGTGTTCCCCTGTTCTTTCCGAGCACTGAATGGAGAAACTCTGATAAATCTCTTAACCCTGTTGGAGACTGACTCGGCGCATCAAAACATTTCAAGATCTCAAGAAGTCGTCCCAAGCGCGAGGCAACCACCCCTTGGAGGACTATTATGGAAGCCATTGAACCCGCACGACCTGCCGGTGAAAGTGACAAAGGTGGGCGCGCTTGGACAAGCCGAGCCGGATCTCTGGTATTCTCTCAGCATACATCTCGCTTCTCCCGCCGGTCTCGAGTTGGAATGAGGCTCCAGGGACAATATTATTGTGTGCAGTGACGGACTAGCGGCAATCATGTTGGCGCATTCTACCTTGGTTTAACCCTTCTGTGTTCCTGTCCAAATTCGAGTCGGGCTATCACAGGACCGATCGTACCGTGCATTCTTTGTGAGGACTGTACGACCCAAATGGACGTCGCCCGTCTAGACCAATTTCTACTCAAGATTTATACCGAAGTATCATTGGAGCTTATCGGGCTTCATCTATCTCAGCGGACAAAGCCTTTAGGGTATACTCCCTGTCAAAATCGTCGTTCGGAGTATACTCCGCTGCACATATATCTGCGTGGTACGCAAAGTAAGTCGGCACCAGCTGTTAATTTTTCGAGATGGAAGCTAAATACCCTATCCCTAGTAATGACCAAATCCTCGCGCTCTCCTGCAGCAATGTGGGAGTAGGGCCAGGCGGGACAACCGCGATGCTCGCGTAGGTGTCTGTGCCCTTCTGTGTCCTGCGCTGTCGTCTCACCGAGCTCATTTCAAGTCGTGCATCGATCGTCGACTATAGGGGCACTGTAATACTAGATACGTTTGTCGCCCCAACGATGCAGGTCAGCGATTACCGGACCACTACAACCGGAATAGAATCCTGCCATCTACTGGCTCGTAGGTCACCATACACTGTCTACTCTGCTAGTTTAAATATCCATTCTCCGCTGACGTAGCCGATACGCCTTCGTTTGATCGGGTGCAGCAGCACGTCGCGGACCTCATCAAAGGTAAAGTGATAGTCGGACATAGTCTATGGCACGATCTCTCAGGTAGGTCCACGTTGCACTGCTATACGCCCACCAAGCTCATCATATGGTTGTCCGGGGCAGTATTGGGTATCCCACACCCCGCGGTGGCCACACGCGACGTCGCGTTGTATCAGCCCTTTAGAAATGCGCTACGATCTCCCAACCAAGTGATCGGTCTGCAAACACTTATGTGGCATCTCATGTGTCGTCGCTGTCAAGATGGTCACATACATCCTGTACGTCCGTTTGTAAATTCGTTTTCGTACATTGTCTGCCGTGGTCGCGAAATCACTCAATGACCTCACATATCTTAGGTTGAAAATGCGCGGGCAGCGCTTGATTTATACCGCACGGTCGCGGCGGAGTGGGAGGTAGCGATTTCAATGGGTAACTGGCCGTCTTGTCTTCCCCCAAGCACCTTCTCGAGGTGTTACCTGTGATTTTTCATCCCTAGGAAGTTTCTCTGCCTCTTTGTTCCTGTAATTTTTTTCCCTGTCCGCTATGCTCTGAAGAATTTTGTGGTATAATGTAGTCGTAGTTTTTTTACTATCGGTAATGTGAACCGTCCCACGAGGATTTCGTCTAGGAAATGTGATGATGTGACCTTTGCATATCTACCGGCACCGGATACAGCAGGTCTCCGCCAAATAAACTAACTATCCGACTTCAACCGTAACCGTCGATACTTTTCCTCCAATAAACGCCACCTCTGATTCTCAACTCCTCGTCGTGTAAACAATACCCGCCAAGGTCTTCGTCTCAATGGATTCGATGGGTAGATAGTCCGTGAAAAAGCATCATCGAAAGCCCTGCAACGCCACTCTAACTTCATCATAGCCTCGACAATGTCGAGGCGACCTTCCTTGAGCGCAAGACTTGCGACGCGTCGTCGAACCAACCTGGATTGGACCCGTGGACCCCACCTCTTCTCGAAGAGATGCAAGCATCGCATGGCAAGGGTACCGCTGCGACTAGAGCCGCGCAAGGGTCCGAGGAGTAGAAATAGGGTAGTGGACGAGGGCGTCAAATCTGGACGGGCGTCCAAAAATTTCCACAGAGCACGCCGTTGTGTAAAATGTTGTTTCAGACCTGGTTTCTTGTGCCGAACGACCATAGAAAGATGCAGGTTAACGAGGTCGAGAATTCTGCGCCGATCGCACCGTCTGAGTCGAGGAGGAAGGGATTGCAAGTAGGACAGGGCAGTAGAGAGAGCCAAGCTTTTCTGCCCTGCCTGGTGCATTGCTTGTATGATGACGAATACAGTTCTGGGTAGGATTTGAACCTGGCCGGAACGGGCAAGTAGAGGCGAGACGCGCATCAGCGCTTGGTATTGTGACCGTTGGAGCACCTGAGACGGACAGGGTACGAGTCGCAGTCGCTTCCAAGGTGTTATCGAATTCCTAGCGTCCAAATAAATAGCGTTCGGGCTACCCGGAATGGTATTTGAAGCAGTCGCTGGGTCAACCGTCATAACCCGGTGTCGCAGTGCACCCCGCTTCTGCGAGCCAAAGAGTTCAAGCCACAGAGGAAGAGGAATGGGCTTCATGGGTAGTCTCACTGACGCATTCTGTTGGCCTGTGATCTCCAAGACGCGTTTCCACGCGTCCTTCCATCTGCCTGTCCTAACAAGCCACCGGACATGTAATTTCCGTGTCTGCATGTTTTCCGGGATAGACTCTGCTCGCATGATGCCAAATAGACGACCAACTTTTCCAAAGGATGTATTGTGCAGAGCAAGACTGATGAGAAGATTGAAAGACCTGGTGGAGTGCAAGTGTTTGGGCGAATCGAAATGATAGTCGATGGCTCTATGGATGGAGAACGGTGGGTTGGACATCATGAAGAGGAGATTCCGGAATAGAGACTGGGTGGTGGTGGGGGGTGGCATGGTAAGGATTGGTGACGGTTCGGTGGACTGGAGGACTGAGGGCCCAGTATCCGGGGGCGGGTCTGAGTAGATGAGGTCCGTGACGCGACCTGGATCTCGCCGGTCAAAGCCAGGTTCTGAGAACGCTTTTAGTTTAATGGGGCGTGCACCGACTGGCGCGGATATTCGAGTCTTCGTTGCAGCGGGATTCTCAGCAAGAGTGGGGGTGTTGACGTGAGTTCCGGGAACAGGGAGCGCCGAGGGGAGCGAATGAACACGGCGGGACCATGCTCGAGCAGCGGCTGCTTGGAGGATGGAAGAGAGAGGAGAGGCATGATGCGGCATGCATGAGGCGTCGCAAGTAGCGCAGTGTAGTGCATCGCCACATTCATTAGTGAACATGTTATATAGATACTGTACATTCAATGAGTCCATTTACACCTCCTCCTCCATCGCATGTATCACATTCCGTCCAACAAGCCATCCAACCTTGGAAACCCATCGATCTCTTACTTCCCTCATCACACCCCATCCCTCTAGTCCTCTTGCCTCTGCGAATTCGTCCAGCGTCTTCTCCCAACTCCTCACCGTCTCGCCACCAAACATCCCCCCTTCTCGGTTAACAATTTGGTCTATTCGGTCTACCCATGCAACCCATTCCTTCGATAGCCGGGGAAGTAAAAGAGGTGCGAGCGACGCCTGCGTAAGTGGTGGTTGGCAGGTGATGTGCGTCGTCAGGGCAGAGAGAAATATGAAGGTTTCCGAGGGATGCGACTTGTCCTTGTGCTGCGCTTGTAGCAAAGCGGAATGGCCACGCGGACACAAATCAGTCTCCACGCGCGATGACGCCTCTGTGCAGGATGCGTAGGAAAAATAAGGCACATAGGACATGCATGCGGACACAAATTCATGGATGTGAGGCCGGAGTCGAGAGAGGATGTAGGATTCCCGCATCCCGCTATTCCTTTGGTCATCGTCCATGCTTGACCCTAAACCAGATCGCTGGGAGTTAATCCCGAACCCAAACCCGAGAGAAGTCGTAGAAGAAACTGAAGAGAATGTGGGTGTATTCGAATAGGGGTAAGCATCCCGCAGTTTCCTCGCGGATTGCTCTAATGCTTGAATAGCCGTATCCAAAGTTGGGCGGGGTATAAGGGGTAATATGAGTGATTTCAGTGATGGTTGTGCGCTAATCAAAGAATTCAGGAGAGGTAGAAGAGCCTGCGGCGGAAGGCTCGCTATCAATGACTCGTCAGATACCGAATGATAGTCGAACAAAACATTAATACCCAACAAAACACCAACGTCAACGTCACCATCTGCATCCGAGTTCTTGCCTGATCTTGAGGTTTGTTGATCCTTGGAATCCTCATCTTGCGGTGTTACCTTGGCACGTTTTGGAGCGGCTCTCTTAGGGCGCTCTGGGGTGGGACTTCGGTCCATTGCAACGTCCCTCCCAACATGACGACTCGACTCGGAATCGTCCTCGAACTCGTGTCGACGCTTTTGCACACGATGAATGATGGGTGGTAAATTGATATGCGAGGTGAGCTGCTGGAAGGCAGACGGTTGTGTGTGACCAGGGATGTAGATAGGTTGCTTGCCAGTTCCCACGGGCGGGCTTCCTGGGAGTCCAAACCCAAACCCAAAGCGAGAAGTGGATAGGTGAGTTGGTTCGTGAAGAAAGTTGACTGGTGGATAAACGACGTTCGCCATGGTGGGGGGTGGCAAGTCAGTCAGCGTACAAGCCTCGAGGTACATATATAATGACCTGCCCTGATATGAGTCACGTGGTTAATCGAAACAAAAAAACCCATTGTTTCTCTTTCTTTCTCTCTTTCAGTGTCCACTGCATTGACCCAGGTGAGTTATACTTTCTGTTGTCCGTCGCAATGACGAACATATTGAATCGCTACTTGGAAGCCTTTCCTGGCTTATGAACTTTTATCATATACCCAAATTTCTGAGCATTTCTTTCTGTCGCGCTGTTGTTGATCAATGCTGACGCATGCTCTCCCTCAGCTTACCTTGGCTAGTGAGTACCTCTCCCCTCCCCAGCCCCATGTGATGTAATAAATAGAAGTCAAGCCCTGACCCCGTCTAAAGGACGAGCATTGATGAGCTTCCATGCTAATACTGATGCACATTGTATTACAATTCGTTTGCCACGGTACTAACTTTTTTCTCTACAGATCTCGCATTGCAGTAGTCCGAGTCGGGGAGCCAAACACTGTATAGTATGTTGGGTAGTTTTTTCTAAGGGTTTGTCCATAATGCATTTGCCAACCACATTGCACCGGCCCATGCCATCACTTTTGCCCTCACGTCAAGTTGCTTCAACGACAGTTCAGTCCAAAGGTTGGAAAATGTGGATTGGCGAGAGCCAGTTCCTTCCGCTAGTCGGTCTACCCATCGCGGGCGCTGCGGGTGACGCCCAGGCATCTCGGATTCAGTACCTGAACTGTCTGTACCTCCTACGGCCAGGGGGACAGCTTCTGAGAGTGAATTGGCTGAATCCGGCACGTCGTTCCTTGGCACATCACGAGTCACTGGCAGCGTTTTATCCTCCTTGCCGCATATCCAACTCGTGATTTCGCCAGTAGCCCATGCCACTTGGTGGGATATGTAGACGAAGATCATCGTCGATAGAACGAAGTTGAGCGCGTGCCATCTGGTCCCAGGAATCAACAGAAGAATACCCTTGGTGTCCGCGGCAAGCCACAGATGGTATTGAATAATGAACGTCTCGAGCGAACACTTGCCGATGAACATGAAAACACGGGATGAACACGACCGTAGGAGGGATGTAGCATTCCGGAGGATGACGAAGGCGAGAATGGGCAGGAACGAGATGTACGGATGCCAAGCGTTATACGTGAACTTGCTCTCCTGCAGAAGTTCGAAGCACGTGAACCATACGAGAGTTATTGCAGAGATCCCGACGGATGCACGTTTGCATACGGGCCACATAGGGTGCTCGGTGAGACGATTGTCACGAATCTTGATGGTGACGAGTGCGGCAAACATGCCACAGTATACAATGTATTGATCGAGAGAAACTCGAAAGGTCCACTCGCGCGCAGACCAACGAATGAAGAAGACGCGTTCCAGAATGTCCAAGAGCCCCTCCAAGAGCCATTTATGGTTGATGAAGGCGGCGAACATACCCATTGACAAGGATATCTTGGCGACAAGGAAGGGTGTGTTGTCATTGAGCTGTGATCCGATCCACAGCGTGAAATAAATGGTCAGGTACCACATAGAGACCAAGGGAGCAAAATAATACGAAAGGTAGTCCGTATTCATGGTATAGGCGAGCGTGAGGGTCAAAAGATTCAGCCGCACCATTGTCTAAAACACACCCAGATGAGTACAATATTCCTTTCCAGAAAGTAGCCATACCCGGAAGACGCGGAGGTAACCGAAGTCGGCCTTCTTCAGGTAAAACGTTGTGTGACCATAACCAGTCATGAAAAGGTAGGCTGCGACGAGAACTCGAATAGGGTTGTAGATACCAGACATCTTAGAAGCGCCGAGATAATGGTATATAAGAATCGCAACTAGAATCCTGTCAGCATTGTGTCACTGCAGGAACGGAACAACTTACTCTGCATCCACCCTTTCCATTCCTCTGTTTGGTCGCGGTTGAGGAAACCCAGATCTTTGTCAGCTCTCCGAATTGTTGCTAGCCCAGCTACAATCGCAGCCAGACACAATAAACCAAACGTCCATGGGTCGTACTGCTTCTGTCCTTTGGGCCATAACCCTGTTCGGTCCGCAAGATATATTATGCAAATGGATGTACCAAAGATGATCGCTGGAAGGTATTCTTTGTTCATAAGCCAAGCTTTGGTGCCTATCTTGTTGTCAGAGGACAAAAGAAAAAGCCACTGAGTACTACTCACGAGAAAGATACAAGGAACTGCAAGTATACAGCAGCAGGCCGACGAGTACCACGGACTGCACCGGTCCTGGCCAAGGGTACTTTCGGCAACAAGTCTTGTCCATCGGAAACCTTGGGGGCCACCCGGCATTACAACGAAAATTTAGCAAGATATTTGCTTGAGCTTTGATGGTTGCCTCGGTGAAATGTAATCCATCTTGGGTTTGCGAGTCATCTAACATTCTATTGAATACCGATGGAAGTGAAATCCGTCCGGACGGCCCAGATCCCAAGAGGTGTGACCAGGAGCTATTAAGTGATGGCTTGATGCGATGGTAGAGGTCTGAATTCATTGCGTCTATGTCGGAAGAATGCATGGTATCGAGGCGTTCAGATGATAGTTTTGAAGGGACGATATCTTGTACCGGGAGGAAAACCACTTCATCCGCTGGTCGTTCACGAGCTCCATTTATTGCTTCAATGTGCGCTTCCATCCTGGCCTCCCACGCTGGGAGTCCACCTGAAGCGTCGGCATATCGGAGGTACCAGAGCCCTGAACCGAGGACGAGTAAGGCGGGTTGTTCAAACTCGCGGTCAATCATGGAGTTTGGGGTTGGTGGATTTATTAATGCGAGGGTAGATGTCGTGTTTAGGTAGGGGTCCCAAACAAAATCGAATTTTATTTGAGATTCAGAAAGAAATGAATAATCGGAATGTTTTGAGTTATCGTCTGGAACCTCTTTCGGAAGGGTGGGGTCAACGGTATGTATGAGCTGAAAGAAGAGTGTTCTGGTGACCGAGTCGCCGACAAAGACGACGCGACGCGACGAAAGACATCGGGAGGCGTCGCTAGGTTGGTAGGAATAGAGCATACATCCTGACATGCGGCTTAATTTCCTCGAGCCAAGTATATTAACAGACTTACCCTCTGGCTGCCAGTTACGATATGCACTATCCAGCCAACTTCCCGTCGTCAGTAATGCGTTGCAATGCATTGGATCATATTGGTCTGGATGGGTTGTCCAGGAGCGCGAAACATACAATAGTCCAAATTGACATACCGAACAGGATGAACCTCAGCAATCCAGCTAGGAATGCACACGCCGTAATCGTCAATATAATGTGATGGTACCATGATGTGTCGAGAGAGAGCGCCCTTTTCGCAGTCATCGAGCACTAGGGCGACGGAGTTGTGAAGGGTTGGTTTACCTCACCTACGAGTGCGGTCCGCTTGGCGGTGCGAGAAAGTTTCACTGTCCGTTCCGGCACATCGGACCTGTATTTACTGGCGATCATACACGCGCGGAACACTAGTACTATCACATCGCTAACAAGGGAATATGTTGGCGTAAAGCTTAGTGTCGCCCCAGTCCGTAAGAAATGTACTAAGTATCGTGTGTATAAGGAAAGAATGTCCTGGGGTACTAAATACTCGTGCCAGTAGTTGTAGTGGTGAAACCTATTAAACGATGAGAACAAAGAACACGGGACATATGCTTCTTACCGGTTCCTTGGCAGTGGTTATTCGAAGACGTGGGTATGCAAGAGAGGTATCGACAACCGGAACATGCTGTGACATGTTCAAGCTTTGAATATCAACTGTATTTGGCACACGTACCAGCATATGGATCGGATGTGTAAAAATTCCGTATGAGCACGACGAAGAGCACAACGGCCAAGGGGATGGCCGCGAGGCGGAATACCCACATAATCATTTTGTGTCGCTTCGTCGGACTGATAACGGGATACAACGTAGTGCCAACAAGGAGACCCATACAAAGCCCTCCGAGATGAGCTAACGAGAGGATCAGTACACGTAGTCGTGTTTTTAGCCTAGGGTACGGACCGAAGTTGTCGACATCTTCGCTCGAGGGTCAGCCAATGATTTTGGGGTGAAATACACGTGCTTACATGGAACGTAACCAAGAGCAATGCCAAATAAGAGTTCCACAGTCATCCAAGCAAGCTAAGTTCCTCTGGTCTCAAATTTTCAACCAGGTATATGTCAAAACTACAAACCTTGCGACCGGGACGGTAGTGATACTTCCAATGCGCAAACAGGTCGACCCAGGTTACCGCGACAGTACCAAATATCGCCCCACTAGCACCCACGGACGGGGCACCAACGAGCGAGAAGTTCCCACCCAACACATTACTTGAAAGATAGAACTGTCAGTATGTTCCGAAACTCATGAACCTAGTATGAGCGCACCCGAAGATTCCGGCGGCAAAATAAGTAATCAAAAATCCCATGGAACCCATCTCTCGCTCGATCTACGGACGTTAAGTGGCAATGGAAGGGCTCCCGCGAAATGCCTTACTTGTGCGGAGACCGTCAACTGTGCCAGCATATTCAAAATGATGTGGATGAATCCGGCATGCAAAAATATAGCAGTAATGAATCTAGAATGCCGAATTAAGTTTCTTCACCGGAACGCCGGAGATTGCCTACCGGAACCACTGGTTTGGGTCTTGTTCACGGAACCCTCCAAACCCACATACATCCTCGATAGTGCACAGAGACGTTGGTGGATTTGCTGTGTCATTAAGACCTTGAATCCAAACTATTTAGCCTGTGGAACTCAAACCAAACTTAGTACCTCTTACATGGCATTAAGGTAGATGACGGTAAATTCTGCACAGCTTTCATACAGGGCGGAAAGCGGGCGCCAAGGTTAATCAGAGCACTCCCTGAGGGTCCTAGCATAGGATTTACAACAGGCTGAAATAGGTTGAGAACGATTCGTAGGAAGGAGAAGTTCCGACTAGCCTTGAAAGACACGGGGGTCCCCTGTGCTCGTGTATTCACTACAAGTTCGTTGATAAAAATACCCACCATGGCAATAGTGAGCGCATATACTGAGTATTTTTAGCATGCAGACAAAGCGCCTTATAAGAAGTTGACACACCGACGAATGGATGCTTCTGCCGTCCAATTCCCCTCTTCTTATCCTCGATCCGCTGCTCTAAAGGGTACTTTCCAGTTCCTAGGAAACCTCTGAAAGGGGTCCCCTTTTCCGATATAGACTTTGGATCATCACCTGAAGGTTCCGCGTACTCTGCGCAAGAGATGAGCTCGAGTACGTATGACAATTATGGATGGCATACCCATGTCATGGTAGCTTGACGACCGACCCATGTCCGCCGCATTATGAACCAAGGGCGCGTCCGGCTTTCCATGAAAGGACGAATGGCGGAACGTTGAAGAAGAGTCCTCATCGCGATATGGCAAATCCATCATGGTATCTTTGGGGTTCGGCGAGGTACTATCGTGTAGAGTGGGGGTTGCAAGGCGATCAGGTGATTCCAAGGAAGGAGATGCATTATGTTGACGATAGTCAGCCGCCAAGAATTCTGCCTCGGTTGGTTTCCCCGGTGGATTTGTTCCAGTCGGATTATGTACTATAACACCACTGGTGCTCGTGACAAAGGTCTTCGCGTCCTCATGGTTAGGGCTGCCCACACTGAATGGTTCGTCATGTGTACCATCACCGAACGGGTCATTATAATTTTCGGCTGGCCTCGCATGAGTATGCGGCATCGGCTCTGCCATTGCTACCAGAGACAATGAGGATAAAGGTAAAGAAAGTAGGAGGTGGAAAGAAATCTCGAACGAGAGTGCGCAGTACCATATACCAAGGCCCATTCACAGCCTTCGCCACATCGCGACCAAGGTTTCGCACGCCAAGAGAGTAATTACACCGCTCTGCGGACTTGTACCTCAAGGCACGTACGTGCACTGCCCAATATCTTCATCACCATACAATACAACCATGTTTTTTAATTAATTGGAAGATCTTTACTTTCCTTCCATCGCCCTAAGAGGGTGTTGCTAGGCTGATTAAAGGGGTCCAAAACCTTCCTTGCAACTTCCACTCCGGCAATCGGGAGGCCAGCAGGATCGAGCATGCCAAGCTGAACAAGTACGCTCGCTTGATCCCAATACCTTCAAGGATATAACTCAGTTTCACAGCCAACGAGAGAACGATGATTGCTACCGCCACTTACAGATGCCTGCGGAATCACTCAGTTGTGTCTGACAGTCACGGTCAAAACAACTGATGGTGCCTACTCAAAGAATAACTTATCCCCTCGAAACGCGATAATACCGACCATAGCAATCTCCAGCGGCTTGCCCGTGGGCGGAATTCCCGGTAAAAGGCTGTCCGGTTGTCAGCAGTGAATCTTAATTTCCTCCTGAACACTTACTAATCGATCTCCTGGGTTATAGAACGTAAGAAATGGAAGAGGGCAAAAAACTACAGGGCATTACCGAAGTGTGCGACACCTTGAAAATCATTTCATCCACAACCCTATCGGAGCCGACTTTGGAAGGAATCAGCGAATGAGTTCCTGTGTTCAGACAATTCGAGAGGATTCACTAGTCCTAGAAACCGTGACAAGTTCAAAATCGGTGGGAGTCACCTGGACTTTTGGTTAGGATGGGCACAGTGCTTGAATTTCTATGCTAACAGTAGTAAAATGATACTATGGCAATGTGGGTTTTAGCTCAGCGATCCTGACTAACTAGTGCTCACCTTATAGAACCTCGCAAGTTCACCATGTCCAACGCCGCCGGTCATCGTAGGAACGTGATTTACGTACGGCGTCCCCACCTATTAGGAAAGTGAGTGATACACATTCGATGGACATAATGAAAGTGTGACCATTGTGGTCATCGTTTCTGAGACGCTGCTTAGATAGTTGATGTGGAAGTGAGTACCATGACTTACTCGATGCATCTCGTTCTGCGAATTCGTAATATGTATGCATATCCCACAGTTTCTCAAAGTTGAAATGAGGACCCAGATGCCGCTTGAGTGCCTCCAAAGTGCGAGTAAGGGAAAAATTGTTGGCGGAGCGGTAATACGCATCGACAGTGCGTGGCGTGCCCTGAACAGGGGCCCCTGCGGAGAATGGAAAGGGGGGGATATGAGAGACAAGTGGATATGTATAGACCTTGACTGGAGGGTGTACATGGGTCGGTAGCTCGTAACCCAGATTGGCCGGGTCCTCCAAGGATAAGGTAGATGCGTGAAATTTCTCCTGCGAGGAGGCAAGATGGAAAGTAACACTTCCAGCTAATTAGCATATGCCTATGGATCATCGCGATGCTCACGGTAGGTAGCGTGATTCTGAGTCCTTAATCAGAAACCCAGGAGAAATATCCTCCGCTTTTGGACAAAAGTGCACGCAAACCTTGAGATTTGCTACGATGTCGGCGACCCATAAAGGGATCTCATCAGCGTCCCGCGTTGCGAGTCCGTAGGTTACGAGGCCCCATCCGGATGATTTAGTGCCTATATCAGACATCGTTGTTCTTGCGTCGCTCAAAACGTTTGAGAAGGAAGTGGTTTCTGGCAGAGGGTACGTCAAGTGAATAACATTGTAACCTTCTTGAGAGAACTACACGTTATGACCGCGGTGAGATGTCTTCTGAGACTAGACTCGGACATAAAAACGTATATCTACCTGTTCACACCACGCAGCTTGGTCATCTGAAAGTAACACCAAGAGTGTTGGAGGCTTGGTTACGGCGACAACGGCGTTCTTGTAGGAACGGGTCCAAGGAGGAGTCATCGTTGACCTGTGTGGTGAACTCCGGCGATTTCCAGGGAGCTATATCCAGGGGTTAGGGCAGGTTTCGAGACAGGGGTCGGCCGTAGATTGACCCAGTCAAGATTCTAGTACTCACCCGGTACAGATTGCGAAATTTAATTCTTTGAAGTATAAACTTGGGGTCCAAGTTTCTCTTCGATCAACTCATCGAGCCAAGTAATTTCAATAACATCCTAAGGATGGCGATCATCGAGTCTGACAGTCACACGGCGGCAATCAACCAAAGGACGAAGGTAGTGCTTCCCACTTGATTGGCTCCGTGGAACAAACAAATACACTGTTCGACGATATTATAGCAGCTGAGTGTGGAAGAGCCATAGATCAATGTACATGACCACCAAATGAAGAGGGGCAGAGTATATGAGAGTGAAATGGAAGAACCTGGAACCAATGAGAATGCTATGAGGACGATGCGAGTGGTGCGAATTGGTCAGTCGGGTCCACAAGCAAGCTTGTGCGATGTTTGCTCCTGGTGGATGGCTTTCGTGTGAGAGGCGTCGAAGGTGGGGATGACTGCACAACATTGGTATTGATGGAAAGGTCCTCTCTATCGCTGGTGGCAGAAAGCGAGAAAGAATCTCCGCCGAGACCCAGAGATAAAGATTCCACATATATCGACCGCGCCAGCCTCATTGGCTTGAACCTGTCGAGCCACCGCAAAGTATCGACACTGACTTCACGAACTCGATGATCCCGGCACTTCCACCCCATTGACCCTATAACACCCGTACCGCTTAGGATCCGTGGCTCGAGCTGATGATGTGATGCGCGTCTGGGGAAATTTGTAACATGCCGTTTGTCTGGCGCGGCAGATAGCATTCGGGGATCCGATGGGAGGAATAACGGTAGCATGTGGCGGGAATCCAACAGCTCCCCGAGTACCTGCGGTGCTTTAGCGGGCTCCCACGATGACTGGTCAAATGTTTTGTCGAACAAAAGGTCGACATTGTGCTGCATTGTAGAGGTATCTGTTGTAGATATGCTGGAGGTTTTTGTGCTTGCAGATTGGTCGGTCATCGAGGTCTCGTCAAAGTCTCGCTCTCGCTCCCGCTCATTGATCTGACAATTGAATTAGCACCGCTGCCACAGACACAGTGAACTTTCTTACTTCTCTCCGCAATGCTTCAACTCCTTTCTTCACTCTATGACGCTCCCAGTCTTTTTGTAGCTGTGTTAGGTATTGTATACATTCTTCAGTCATGCGACTCTCGTTAACTTCATATTTGTAGTCTCGCACAGCACGCCGCATCTGAGATCCACCCAATGCTAATCAGTACCGATTAACGAACGACAAAATTTAGGCTACTTACCTGGAGTGGGTTAATCCCCTTCATCACCTGGATGGTGGCAACCAAATCGGCGAAGTCGGTGATCGATGATAAACGCTGTGTTATGACAGCAGTGAGCTAACAGGATGTTGCGTCACTAATATGTTACCTGAAGCCACATCAAGATATCTCTGACGGGAGAGAAATGTGACGCTATTCCCCGTGGGAGGCCCATATCGTCTATCCATTCTTCAAGTACAGAAAGGTTCAGACCAACTTGAATTGCTCGAGAACTGTGATGGTCAGAAGGCTTCTGCACATGAGGTCGAAACTCGTACCGGCATAGATATTTTTTTCTGGTTAACACACGATTGAAAATTTCACCTATATCATATGAGACAAAGTACGTAGCCGAAACTAGTCGACTCACTGGAAGTCCAATACATAACTTGGGACCAGAACTGTATGATCAATACAGGGTTGATTTCCGACAAAGTCAACAGGGTATGAAGAGCAGTAAGGAATGATATCAGTTCTCGTAGGCCTTTCGACGGGGGTGTATCCGCAAAAATTGTGTTAGCTGGTGCTCGAGCGCGAGACAACGTTTGCCGTAAAGAAGAAAGAGCCTTTGGAGTGGCTGGGGCAGCGGAATTCAGATTAATTGAGGGAGATGGGGGACGAGAGGGTAAGAAAGGAGGTGAAGACGGTGTTCCATTACGCTGGGGCGTGCCGGAAGTATGAGAAGCAGAAGTAGGAGTCTTCTTCTTGCTGGTAAATGGCCTCAAGAACGACCACTCAGATTCGAATTGAACGCTGTCAAGTTCAGCGGAAAGAGGGGCGTTCTCTAAAAGCGCTGCATCTAGTAACTGGTCTATTTTGCGCTCTGCGAAGCGGATGATAAAGACTAGCAGGACTTAACAAAGGTTAACGGCGCGGTTTCGAGCGATCACTAACCGAAAACAGAGTTGATAACTTGCTCTAGGAGCTCGAATGACCCTAGCATTTCGCAGGCGTCGTTGATAGAGTTGTCGCATTGCATTAGATGAAGCCAAACAGTCACATTATATAACCAAAAGATTAGACAGGTGACGTCTTCTGAGAGGCTCTGGATGCACATCAAGCAGTGAGATAAGAAATCAGGGGATCAACCTACGAAAAATCTTTCTTCGATGACATCAGTCGCGCCAAGGATTAAGTCCTCTAACCATGTCGCATCGCAGGTTAAGCATGCAAAACGCGCCATGAGATAGAGAGTATTGGCCGGCTGAGAATTCCGTGCCGACAAGTGAGCGTTAGTGACGACAGCATTGAAGACGTTGTCCAGGTCCTGAGGAGACCAGGCAAGCATGGAGGTGAAATCTGATGGAGGGGTCTGCGTGATATAATTAATAAAGAGTCTCGGTTAAGAGCATGACCTACGTAGGAGTCTTCGTCAAGGTCTTCCTCCTCCGAATCGGGAATTGCTGACGACGTCTCGGCACGATCTCCCCACCATTGGGTAGGTATGTTCATAATCTTCGAAACGCTATCATGAACGTCGTTCTGACGATTCTTGTGTTTCAATTGTTCATCGTGGGCTCGACGCTTCTGCTCCATCCTGCCGCCAATCCAGCCTTCGGTTCTCATGGACTCTTCAAGCAATAGAACAATATCCTCACGACCAGGAAGAATCGTATGGGCGGTGACGATATCGAGTGGTGTTAGCTGTCTTCTTGTTACCGAGAAAGGCGAGCAACCGTGGGTCATTAAGTACGATACCAGGCTTGGTGGTGCTAAAAGAGTGGCATAGTGGAGTGCGGTCCATCCAGCTAACAAAAACTTGAGTGTTTGTACACTGCACGAGTGAACACCACTCACCGTTGTCGGCATTGGAAACATCGGCACCCTGCGTGATGAGAAGGCGGACACATTCTTCACGTTCAACCTCCCTATCTGATTCCGATCCAAATCCTTGAACGGCTTGGCTTACCAACCCGAGACCATCTTCGTCGCGTGTGCTGAGGTCTACATATGGCTGAGCTTGGCGATCGGTTAGGATATATTGAAGGAGGGCGAGATCGCCGAACAAACAAGCGCGTGACAAGCCATGGCAGACAAGAATGGCCTTCTGTGAAGGGTCGAGACCAGAGTGTGGGGACAACAAGTGCGCGATTTGACTTGGACTAGGGTACAATGGATGCAGATCTGGTTCCAGTGTTAAATCCATGGCGACCAGTACCACGCTGGTAATGTCGAATGCCGATGCTTTGTTGAACGGATGATTGTTTTGAGGATGGGCCAATAACCGGAGACCACGTCAATACCGTGACGAGGTTAGACTCGGTAGGCTGTTCTGAAATTCGGTTCAGACCGCAAATAGTGTTTGCTTTTGCGGACCAACTTGGTAACGGAACTCGGGCGACCCCCGATAGGTTGAAACACTGAAACTTGGAAGAGGACCGTAGCTAAACGAAGTCGCGACAAGTTGGTTGTACATTACTTCCAAACTCAGGTTTGCACTACTAAACGTTGGATTTCTTACTGAACGATGCTCGTTCAGAACAGTATGCTCGCGAACAAGCGCACTAAACTCGCGGAAGGCGCCTCAAATGACGATTCCCAATTCTCAGATTTTTCTGGAGCAGAGGATACCGATCAGGAGAGCTCGCGAAACACGGACGACGAGATTGCTGATGGGCAACGGATGAAATCAAGGAAAACGCTGAAGCGCAAAAGACGCGCTACGGAGCCTTCACATTTCGGCGCAACGTTACAGTCACTTCTCAACACGGATGCACCATCAGGTGTTCCCCTTTCCCTCAAACCCTCCGCAACACACCGAAAAAACGATGCCAAGCTAGAATTAGAAGCGAGGAAAGTGATTCAAATAGAGCGTAAAGAGAAGGAGGAAAAGGGAAGAATTAGGGATGTGATTGGAGGTTGGGGCGGTGAAGGCGAGCGATCGTTGCGCAAAGTCGCGCAGAGAGGCGGTATGTTGAAGGTCGTTCTGCTCTGTGACGTGGCACTATTGCTCACACCTATTTCGTGACATAGTGGTCAAACTTTTTAATACTATACAACAGTCACAGCTGGCAGCTACCGCGGTCGAGCAGGAAGCTAAGGCCTCGCGTGGTACTGGGAAGCCTTCACTACCCACACCTTCACTTGGACGAGACAAAGGAAAGAAGAAAAACCACAAGGCGAGCACATCTAAAGCGGAAAAGCAGAGTACGTCTCTGGCCAACCTTCTAATGGTCGATATTTACGCTATGTGCAGCCGACAAGGATACATTCTTTGATATGATTCGTTCTGGCGGGCTCGTCTCGAGGGTGTAATCTGTGTACAAGTCCGCATGACCTCCTTCAGGTCTTCCTCTAGAAGATTCGCTTTGTAACATCCGCCTGAAGTGACTCTGATAACCAGAGGTCGGAAGCCAAGGACGAGGAATATCAGTCTTATCCTGATACGATACTATCAGCTATGAGATTTGCCGGTGCTCTGACTTGATGAACTAGCACAGAAGCCCGAGTACTCAATACTCATAGCTGTCCTGGTGACGTAGCACAGTTAGAGTACCTACTAGTACTGTACTTGGTCCGGTGTTCAATGAGACCTGCCCTAAATTGAGGAGGCATTTAAATTTCGTGTACACAAACGCTGGTCATACTCATGGTTCGTATTTTCCCTCCGTTCTCTCGATGCTAGTGGAACATTGATGGATACTCTGTAGTCTCCAAAGACAGTGATTCGCAAGGATGAGTGGGATCGCCGTCTTCACGAGGTCCCGGTTACGAAACAGTGAGTGGCTCTTGAATCATACTCGTTCTTTTACACGATGAGAAAATCATTGGGAATCTCTCTGAATTTCGAGATGAGCCTCAAAAATTGCATGTATTATCTGACACTTTTACTATCCGTTTACTTATTGGAGACTGACACTTCTTTCCTTCAGCGACCTGAACCGGCTCATCATGGATTATCTGGTGATAGAGGGCTACAAGTCGGCTGCCCAAGAATTCAGTGATGAGGCCGGAATAACTCCCCACGTAGACTTTGAGTCTATCGAGAGCAGGATGGTAATACGTGAGGCACTGCAACGTGGCAACGTCGAGGAAGCAATTACTCGTGTGAACGATTTGAACCCCGAGGTAGGTCCCGTGTCCGTCATTTTGGGCCCCATATTCTGCGATGGGAAAGGATTAAAAACGTTTCATGCACCACTCTCAGACTTGATCGAAGTCGGTGATGAGACTTGATATTCATACTTCAGTCTTCAATATGATCTGCGTTGCCTTTGGAAATGCGCCGACAGATGAAATTTACTGATCAAATCATGATGTTCTAGATACTGGATACGAATCCTTCGCTGTATTTTCACCTACAACAGCAGAAGCTAATCGAATACATACGCCACGGGCGAATTACGGAGGCCTTGCAGTTTGCTCAAGACGAGCTGGCCCCGCGGGGAGAGGAGAGCCCGGAGTTCTTGGCAGAGCTGGAACGGACCATGGCACTGCTGGCATTTGATTCATCGTCGACGGCACCGTCTGCAATTACGGACCTGCTGTCCCCTGCGCAACGGATGAAGACGGCAGGAGAGGTGAACGCAGCGATCCTGGATAGTTTTAGCCAAGGAAAGGAAGTGAAGCTGGTGCAGCTATTGAAATTAAAGTGTTGGGGGGAAAACATGTTAAGTGAGCGCGCGGAGTTTCCCAAGGTAACACGATGTGGGCTGCGAGTGGCATGAGAGACACGCTGAGGTTCCTGAACAGATGGAAGTGCACGAGGGGATATCGACCGGTGATGGTGGAATGGAAGCGGGCGGAATGCACGAGTAATGGAGGGCATGGTACGGCATTCGTTTGTACTCTACTTGGTAATATAGCGTCGCCTATGCCTTCCTTGTATGGAAGTGACATTGCCCTGTTGATTATGTCAGCCACGCCGCCTGCTGCAACCTTTGCAACGACCTTAGACCGACTTGGCCGCGGCGCATACATTCAGCACCGTTTTGTTGCGTATATCTGCCCTTCCTCCTTTCTTTCTACCGCCTTCGTCTCTCTCCCTTCTACCATTCCCTCCTTTCTTTCCAACCCTCTGCCACCATCCTTCTCTCTAGCGTCCCCGACCACCCAGACGACGTTGGCAACGCGTGCATGCCGTCCCATACCATGTCTGAGGACGCAAAGTCGACCACCCACAGAGGCCGTCGGGTTCTTGTACTAGCTAATCCTGACCCTGGCGACTCCAGCAGCAGCGACGATGATCGTCGTAGACTACCCCACAACGTCCCTCAGCCCTCCTACCCGCCTTCGCACCACCTTCCATCGATGCCTCCGCTGTCTCCAGATCGCACCCCAATTAAGCCCTCCAATATCATCGTAACCACCAATCTTCCTCCCAACATCACTTCTTCCCATTCAAACCCCACTCCTTCGCCCTCCAGCCAAAGCTCTAACGCCGTAGAGTCCACCCCTCCCCCAAGCACACCAGGTCAGGCAGCCCCTCCCGACATTGCTGCTACCGTCTTTACCCACGATGATACCTCAGCCGTGAGCGAACGCCCTGACCTGCCACAGCACACTCGTATCCTGAATAAGATCTGGGGACACCGGAGAGGATCTTCGAATCGTACCAAGGATCCAGAAAGTTTTATCCATGTCAGATCCTCATTGTCCCCCCTCATTTTTCGTACCCTTGCTAACGCCCGCGTGCAGTCTCCTACTCACCCTCGCCAATTACCACCTCTGGAGAGAATCATCCTAGTTACTTACGACTGCCACGCTTTCACTCTGGTTGATGTCACACCCGCCAATAGTGCAGCTTTTGTTTGGGAGAAGATCTTTACTGAGGTCAGCACTTTCGCATTCATGCACGGCTGGTATTGATTCGCTATCTTCAGCTTAAAATTCCTGACGAAGACCAATCCTCTGGATTTGCGATTTATCGTACTCAGGTCAATCGTGCAGCGGTCGGCGAAGCATTGTCCAATGATGGTTTACTGCGGCTGATTAGGGACCAAGGAGACGGCGAAGGCAATCTCAAGCTCCTTTTATGCCATCCTCACGCCCGAGTTCATGAACCATCACTCCCTACTTCTCCTGTCAGGTCAATTCCCCCTCCTCCATCAGTCTCTGCCCCATCAGTTTTTGCCCCTCTAGTCCCTCGTTCGGGTGCATCGCAATCATCCCGCCAGGAGAGTATCTCATCCGAGGATCCTACCGGTTATGAACCGTCCGCTGTGTCAGATGACTTCGAGGATGCAGACAACCGAAGTACGTTGCGCCCGCGTCCATTCTTGCCGAAATTTCCGGGTGCCTTCCCATCGCCTTCAACTCAACACATGCAATATTTTTCCCGGCAACCCCCTTCTCCAGTATCCGCGAGAATGCCGTATTCATCCCCTGCGGATCGACGACGCCAACCTGATTTGAGTAACGGAACAGTCATGCAACCATCTCACTCAGCCCCTGCGCTGGAAGAGACTCTACCCCCGTCTCGTCGACAGATTCGTAGAAGTTCCAATACAGAGCAACGAGAGAAATCCTCACGAGATAGTGAACGAGTGATGGAGCCAACAGAAGAGTGGTCGCGTCCGCAACCCAGTCCGGTAGTCGATAAGACGAAAATGCCCCGTTCTGGAGGTGTTGGTCCATCCGCTTCCGATGAGCGGGAATCAACTATGGGACGAAGACTATCGCGGCAAAAGAAGCCCACTCGTGTCGATCCTTCGGTTACGGGTCGACCGGCGCAAAAGACTGGAGGAGGAAAGGTCGCCCCATTCGGTTCTTATATCACATGGAAGGCGGACCCTGTCTCCGGGTCTAACCCCAACAAACTCTTAAGAAATACGAAGAGCACAGAGATGCTCCAGAAAGTGCCATCTCAACCCCCGCTTCGGTCCACTCCCAGTCGTCCGCAGCTCCACGTCCCATCAAATTCAACGACCGCAGTCATTCGACCACCGGAGCCACCTTCAGCTCCTGCTCCGCGACCGCGACCACTCCCACCTACTCAGGCGCCCTTGGTTGATAACACCACCACCGAGGCCAATGTACCTCCACGGCCTTTTCCACAAGTGCAGTCCACGCCTTCCACCTCGACTAGCCCAGCGACCTACCTGTCACCTAGTCAAGAGCCACATCCTCGATCCCATTCTGCTTCTCCTGCGCAGCAACGCTTTCCGGGTTCGAATGACCTCTCAGGTCACGATACATCGCGCGACAGGGACACGCAACGACCCCTACCCTCTGTTCACCATCAAAGTCACTCTGTTGGTAGCTTTGTTTCGAAGTTCGGAGACACCCCATTCAGAGAAGATGCATTCAGTGGAACTGCGCCACCCTTGTCGTTACGGCCGGGACATACGTCTTCGCCTGTACGAACACCCCTCACTTCTGAAACTCCTCCACGGAGCCCTGTGAGTGCCGCCACTTCTCGACCCGGTACATCAGGGAGCTCCGGCACTTTTGCATATACACCAACTGGAACTATCATGGAGTCTCGACAAAACTCCTCGTCCAGCGGACAAGACACATTATCTGAATCGACCCTGCGTCCTGGCGAAGGGGACAAAGTTATTTGGGATTTCAAACGTATAGCTGCTCAGAAGTTATCCCAACAGCTAGATCCAACGGGTGACAGTGTCGGCTTCTCGGAAGATGCCGGTACCGCGACAAAAGACCTGTGGACTCTCAGGCCTCGGAGTCAGTTGGTTCTCGAGGATAATATTGGGTCCAATATCGATACGAGGTCAAGTCCACGCCCCGCCCTGGAAGTTATCACACATAACACAAATAACAATATGCGCGGCGTATCGTCTAACTTCACCGGTTCTGATCAGCAGCAGGCTCGGCTGCGTGATCTTCGATCCCGTATCCCCCGAGATGGGCACAAGAGTACATTCGAAGAGTATACTTGGGCACCTCGTCCACCTCCCGAGGATGTATATGAACGTCTCGAAGACTTCTTCCCCGAACACGACCTTGACAAACCCGTTATCGAAGCCAATTCCGGGGGAACTTCACCTACTGCTGCTGATCCCTCGTATGGCATCGCTTCCAGCGACCGGGAACGGATCAACAATGTCAGGGGCAAGAAATCGATTCGTATTGTTGCGGAAGAACATAAAAAAAGACTTGATCGAACATCCAGAGCCGAATCATCGTATGGTAATTTGCTACGCAGAAGCACCAAGTTATGGGGCGGACACGTAGAAGAGGTGACCACATCACAGAAGAAACCAGTTATTGGCAAACCCACCGCCGACGCCTCATCAGGTGGTCCCAGACGTGAGTAGTCATCTTTGGGCGCGGGGTTTTCTAATCAGCTTGTTCAGCAATTTTCAAATGGGTTCGTGGCGAACTCATAGGGAAGGGCACCTATGGGCGTGTCTATCTCGCCCTGAATGCCACTACGGGAGAGATGATTGCTGTCAAGCAGGTTGAGATACCCACGACTGCCAGTGACAAGAGTGACAGCCGCCAGGCCAGTTTTGTGCAAGCACTGAAGATGGAAAGCGAGACATTAAAAGATCTGGATCATCCGCACATTGTTGCTTATCTCGGATTTGAAGAGACTCCGAGTTTCCTTAGCATGTAAGTCGTCACTGACTGTTGCGTCTTCAAACGGTCACAAATGTCGTAGCTTTTTGGAATATGTCCCCGGTGGCTCCATTGGGAGCTGCCTTCGAGACCACGGCAAGTTCGATGAGGAGGTAACCAAGTCGTTCACTGCCCAGATCCTTGAGGGTCTGGCCTATCTACACTCCAAGAACATTATCCATCGGGTACGAAATTTGTCGCAATCAAATGATATTTTTCTGAATTCTCTTTCAGGATCTCAAAGCTGACAATATTCTCGTCGAAAAGACTGGTGTCTGCAAGATCTCCGACTTTGGGATTTCGAAACGAGCCGACGATGACCAAGCGGCGTACACTGCGATGCAAGGTACCGTATTTTGGATGGCTCCCGAAGTTATTGGCAGTCAAAAGGGAAAGGGATACAATTCCAAAGTTGACATTTGGAGTGTTGGATGTGTTGTGTTGGAAATGTGGGCAGGCAGGCGGCCCTGGCCGGATGAGGACTTTTTCACCGTGATGTTCAAGGTAACTCGCTCGCGTCGATTCGTGTATTGTTATTGAAACAACATTTAGGTCTCTCACGAAGGGAAATCACCACCCATTCCTTCTGATGTCATCCTATCCGACCTTGCCGTGGACTTCAAGGACAGGTGTTTTGCAGTGTAAGTGTTATTCATCGCCAACATCGGTCATCACACTCATGGTATTTCTGTAGTCATCCTGATGCTCGCGCGACCGCTGCAGAACTTATTCATCATCCCTACCTGAAACTCCCTGACGGTTGGGTCTTTAATGACTTCAAGTAAGCAGTAGACCGTAGACAACGACGCTGGACATTCGTTTCTATCTCATCTATCTACTTTCCGCAATTTGTCGCATCCAAGCTTTCAGTTTCTCGTGATCAGGTCACTTGTTCCATATGTGCTTTTATAATGTTTGTACTGTGTTCACCACGGATAGTAATGGGGGTGTAGTTGCGCTGGTGCGTGAATTGAACAGAATACATCGAATGCCTCCGCGCCGGCGACTGGGTATACCAGTAACATAGTTTCTAGGCCCCGATTCAGACGTTACCATCAAAACTTCAGCTTCGATACGGAGCTGAATTAGGCGACTATTTTACATGGGACGGTGGGATCAAGCCCGAGAGAAACGACTTTCTAGGGAAGTGATCTGGACGGGAAAACTCCCCTAAGGTACGTGCATCTGTAAGGGGCAGCACGTTTACACACTGGTCACGCACCTTTTCATCATAGTCG
>JBBPMD010000148.1:0-45453 GCA_038090095.1 Zangia roseola
GAGGACGATGGTGGTGGACAATGACGAAGGTGATGATGATGATGCTGTTAAATGAATGCATGATGCGTGCGGTGCTAGGGATGAAGGTAAGTAATGCCCCATCGATGTACACCCAGGGACCGATCTACTCACAACGAAAGGCGTTTTAATAATTAGGTGGACTACTCGCATTATCGCGAGAGCTGGCCCAACTCATGCGACGACACAGTAGTTGGTGCCGTTGCTGTTGTTCGAGGACTCGACGGGGATCGACTCGACCATGGTTTCCTCCTCGCGCTCGGAGCCAGCAAAGATGGAGAGGATGGCACTGAAGGAGTCCATTTCTGATGAGGGTGAGGTGTGGTAAGAAGGAACTGTGCGAGGTCGGTGTGCGAGAAAGCTCGTAGACGAGGGACGATTGTCTTTTGAAGCTGGGGGAGGAAGGATTTCGTCACCCTCTTTTATAATGACCCTCCACACTGAGAACGGGCCTGACTTTGATCTTACATTGTGTAAGGCGGTCCGAAGTAGCTGGCAGTTTGCGTTTCTTACCGAATACTTCCGTCACCAAACTCATCTTAGCATCCCTCCCGCTTGTTTTTCCGAGGTCTGAAAGAGGTGATACAGGACAATAAACAAGGCTCAGATGAGTGCCACATAGCGCGTATCCATTGCAACGTGAGACTCTAGAACATTGTCGCTTCCGGTGTTGACAATAAGACCCTCCCAAATACGGCAAGTCCAGTATTCGAGATGAAGCCGGCATCTCGAACTGAGCTCAACAACCGCAAGCCCACGGAGCAAAGATTCATGTACATTACACAAACCGCTCCACGGTTTGTTTTGATGAATGATGTCCCTTAAAAAAAGTGGCATCACACGCCCATGTTTCGTTTTGCATTGCAACACTCCATTTTCTTTTCCGTCTGGACCCATCACACCACTGACATGGGTCAAACAAGTGACCAGCACCGGTTCCGGAGAAGGGTGGACACCTTCGAATTCTTCTATCAATGATATGAGCTAGAATCCAATATACCTCGCTGATTGTTTACCCTTACATGCGTTCATTTGCGATTACTGACGTATTGCGACCAGGATATCAACTATGCGAGTCCGAGATCCGTGTGCGTACTGAACGGAATATTTTCAGCCACTTGTGCCTTCCACCCTCTCAGCTTCGGGTCCCTGGCAGTGATCCGCTGATATACATTTTTTCCGTGCGTGTTCAGTTCCCTGTCGCAGTCTCATTGGATGGTGAGAGTCATGGTAACAATAGCAATAGAACATGTTCTCATCCTAGCATATCCTACCAAATACACGGTTCCTGGGCATGAGGTACGCATTTTTGGGGGAGTGCGTACAGGAACGGAGAGGAGAGGGGCTGGAAGCTTAAACATTCGGTTTCCTGACCACACAGCTCATCGACTCACGAATACATCGACGTTCTCGTCACGAGACCCAGCGTGCATGTCACCGTCCATCCACACATCATCTATCGAAATAGCACGAAATGAAGGGAACGTGCATACACATTGTCGTGCTATTGTCTCTTTCCATCCGCTATAACCGGTGATCACGATTCTGAGACAACAAAAAATGGCTCAGCGGTCTCCCGTCGTTGGCGGGCCGGACCGTGAGAAGTACGTCTCGCTGCGTCTTTGGTTTCTTCTTCCACAATCCCTGGGCCCGGGGATCGGACTTCGGTAGCAAAACGCTTTCCTGTTCCTCTCCAGCGGTTCCCGCCCTGAGGTCATCTGACCCAGATCCTTTTGTTACCTCGATAGCGTATTTTGCGGACTGGCCAAATACCGTTCTTGGAATCCATTTTAACCCCGACCGCTTCGTCGTCCTTGGCAGAAAAAAATCTGTGTGCAGATAAGCATCAGTAAGGCCGAGGATACTAGGTACCTTGCATCCACTTTGACGTTATACGCTCAGAACAAGTCTGTTTGACGGAAGTGTCTGGTGAGGAGATTCAGTCGAGCACGTTCGAGATGATGACGATACGGTGTGCGAGGAATCCAGCTATTCGTCATTTCGCTATCTGAGGGGACTTCTGTGTCTTCCCGTGTAACAATAACAGAACAACCGACCTCATGCATTGTTAGATTATTAGGGCCGGAGTGCAAACGGATCACTGTTGATCCCACGTCATTGTTGGCCAAGGAAACGTAGGTGAAGGTGTAAATCGAGTAAAAAAGGTCGCGCACCAACCTTGAGCGAAACTCTCATGGTCGATTCAACTTGAATGCCCCCCGCAAGACAATGAACTAGTGAAAGCGTCAAATAGTAAGATGTACCTGCGGCCTGTTTTATATTGGGTCCGATGAGCGAGTGGAGGACAGCCCCAGCAGTCGTCACGCGACCAACAAGTCAACTCCTCACACTAGGGAATCGCTACGGTACTGGTACATCCCTGTGCCGCATCAAGGACCAGTCACGAGATTGATGCATGCGACCCTGGAAACTGTGTGACAGTTCAAGCGGGACGATCGGCGGCATGACGAGAAGGACTCTGCCGATTAGGTATCGACGAGTAGTTGAGTACAGTAACGGGCGGACGGCGACGACGGCTCCGGAAAGATGGTGGAGTGGTGGGTTGTGGGAGTGAGCCCGACATCCACATGGGTTTAGATCACAATGACGGAGGACCTGATTCAGACTACATGCGGCGCAACAGCGATCTATTTCCGCGCTTACTGAAGGGGCGTGATGTTTAGTGTATGGAATTACGAATGCGTCAGTGTTGAATGTGATAAGTTGATTAGCATCTAATATATCTGTCTGAGATGCACAGGCTCGATGATCCAGTGTCGTATGTAGTGGAGTACTAGGAGGCATTGTTGGTTTGGTTGTGCCACATTGTCCAAATAAGGCCACACACTCGTCTCAGTCATCCAGAGGTATCAACCAGACCGCGTCGAGCCACCGTCCATCTCTCTTTACTTCCCCCCATCTCACATTCTTGAAAGCTACAAGTGCCACAAGACCGCCAGCTTAGCCAAAGCTTTGCCAGAAACAAGGCTCAGTATCCAAGATCTCGATTTGTCGTACCCTCAGCTCGCACGCCGTCATGCGAGAAGCAAACTTTGCATTTCCGGCCCAGAATCGGGCATGTGTCTGCATTTCATCCCAGCTCTACGATAGAAGAGGTTAGCTTTCTATTCTGCGATTTTTCTCCCTGATTTACATCCTGTTCGTAGCACTCGACACCACCTCTCCACTGCCACTATTTAACTCCCTTCACCATCTCACCTATTTAACCTCAACCTCTCCTCGGATACGCGAAATAATGACCATGGACGGCGGTCTAGAGCGTCTCGTGCGCATTCTGCACGATTTTTGCATGTGTCCTCCACCACCGGAGAACCCCAACGTTATATACGGCCTCTCCCCACCCAATACACGTCATCCCAAACTGGTGCCAACACTCAACCCGCCGTCTTTTGACAAGCATGCTGCGTACCGCTTTTCGCTCGCCTTTCAATGCGTGGTTAACATCGGCGTGAGGGGGAGCGAGCCGATCCGAAGCCGTGTGGTCCAAGCGGGAACCCTTGATGTTGTGGGCTGCATCCTCGAAGCTTGGTTGGCAAACAAGGGTTTTGCGGTTGGTCCGAGCTCGAGTGCTACGGGTTTACCGAGGGAATCGCGCGAGCAGCGTCTTGCCAGACGACAGGCGCTGGCGGAGCAGAGACAGAGAAACGGTGCCGCAGAACTCACCCGCGCTCTGCAGAGGCAGATCGCCGCTCAAGATGCTGTTCGTCAGGAGCATGCCAACGACGAAGCGAATGGAACAATTATTGAAGTGGATCGCGTCTTCGTCAGTGTTGTTATGTTTACTAATCACCCTTTCCAGGATGTTTCGATGGGAGATGCTTATGTGGACCGGGCTTCCTCTGATATCTCGATTATCGTCGAGGTACCATCGCAATCAGCACATGTACCAATCACATCACACGAGCGGTCATCGTATGGTCGTAATTCATCACCATCACGCGAGATCGATACGGATACTTCCGCGGAAACCTCGACCAATGCAACTCCTTCATCAAGAACACCCACCGCGACAGTTGTCGTGAATAGTCGCGAGCGTAGTGGCACGATTATCGCCCGCCCCATATGGGATGACCCACGCGGGACAAACCTCACCACGATCCGATCTCGCCCATCTCGTGCTCGTACCCGGATGCCCACATCTGACGAATCGACGGATAACTCGCGCCCTGAGACGGAAACCGAAGATGACGGCGACGGAGATGTAGATATGGACCAATCTCAAGATACGGATGATACCACCGCCTCTACGCATCCGACCCTGCCTCGAGCACCCCGACCTCCGGCCCGTTCTATGACACAGCGTCCGCGACGCACGGTTGGAATCATAGCCGATGCCCCAGAAACAGCCCCACTAGAGGTAAATGCTGATGCGCATATTATCATTAATCATGGCCCAGGTGGTGGTGTAGATGTAGAGGGTGTCGGTGTAGTTGGGGTTGAGGATGGCATTGTGTCATTGGAACCCAATGACGATTTTGCGATGGGTGCGCCACCAGGCGCTCCTGGCGCCATGGACGACACTGCCCCTCGGAATTTGCTTGGCATGGACGCGCCCGTACTGGATAGACGCACCCGCACCGCCCCGGATGCGACTCCGCGAGCGACGGTGGTCGCGCTTCCCCCTTCCGGTCCTGTCATCCCCTTACCCGGTGGACCAATCCGCGGCGGTCTGACTGTAACAACTCGCGATCACGCGGTTGCTCAGCCACTTCCCCCTACGCTGGGACACCCGGCCAGTCACGTGCATCACCATCGCGAAACTGAGTCGGGTCCATACAAGGATGAGGATGTTTTACTCAGTCTTCAACTCTTGGCTTACCTTAGCAAGTATCCGCATGTGAGACAAGCCTTTTACAAGCAGCGGGTGTCATTCCATCCTGCTACCGCGAATATTTCCGCAAATCGTGCCACCCAACAGTCAGTTGCTGGACCAAGCATTACGCGGATGGCGCCGCCGCAACCTGTCAAAGAAAGCCACGCCTTCTTCCGCGCGTTCGCATCTGCTACTGCGAGAGGGAAGGAGAAGGAGAAGGCACCGACATCAGCGACTGGTCCAGGGACGGCAACGGCAACGACCCCGACCCCTGCTCCGCGGATGACGAACGTCTTTTCTCTAGTTGAGCGGTTCACGTTCCGCCCAAGTTCATCGGAGAGCGATCTACCCAATCCTCCTCCCAAGCTCCCACCAGAGATCCAGTATTGGGCAGGCGTTATAATGAGGAATGCCTGTCGGAAGGACGACAGTAGGGGTGGTATTCGGCAGTGTGCTAATAGTGGGTACCTCCCTTCTTCGTCGGATCGTTGTTTGACCCATCGTCTCTCAGTGCTCTGTGGTAAATGGGAATCTTACCCTCGAGAGTTTGCCAAGTGTAGGCGATGTCGCAAGGCAAAATACTGTGGAAAGGAATGTCAGAGTACGGCATGGAGCGAGGGACATCGGTTTTGGTGCAGCGCCAAAGACGGTGAAGAAGCCGAAGAGCTGTTACACGAACACGCACATGCGCATATGCATGGCGTGGACAGAACTGAGGCCAATACTGCCGCACGGGCGGAAAGGCGAGCAGAGCGAGAGCGTCTTGCGCGAGAAAGGGCGGCTGCAGCAGGTGTCTCCGTTCCGGCCAACCAAGGTCAACTCGTTGCCCCGAATCCACCGCCTCCGTCGACATCAATAGCGCAACCTTCAAGGCAACGAGTGACTGCATTACCGCCCAACGCACCCCAACCTCTACCCTCTCCGTTATCGCAAGCGTACACGCAATCACGCAATCGAAGAAGAGCAGAGACTGTTTCGGGGGCGACCAGCGTTGTCGGGATGACTCCACAGGGGCGGCCAGTGTATCGGCATGAAGTTGCATGGCACGCCGATGGACAGGGTCAGGACGTGGAAGAAGGTGCAGGGGGTGATGCTCCTGGACCAGCACACCCGCATGCACCACTAGCGAACATGATCTGGGAATCGACTATGCAGGGTGATAACGACGTAGTGCTAGGCTGACTCGTCTCGTCGCTACTCCTGACTTAACCTCTACCGACACCCCATTGAACGCATTCCATGGCCCAGCATATGGCAGTTGCTTCTTTATAGGTTACGCAGCTACCCTCCATCGCTTACAATTCATTCATCGTTCCTCATACGACGCCACGGACTCCATCCGACCCTTTCCCACTGCCATCACTATCTACAGATATAAACGTTGCGGACATTCTCTGTCAATCCTTCAGTCTGACGATCCCACGTGCAATATTGTCTGTGTTCTACATACATACATACCTGCTACATGATGACTACCATTACGGCTAGTGTTGCATTGGTGGCCATCGACTATTATATATTATTCTCTCCAACTTGCTCAAGTACATGTGTAATTTGACGGTCGTGAGTCAGAAATTCTCACGCTGTCTCTACGGTCGCATTCCTATATTTCCCGTCTCGCCGTCCGACTCTCGCACACACTTTACATCTAAACCGCCATGTCCGTCCGTGCTCTCGGTATTGCACCTGCTCTTAGAAGAGCCGCGTTTGCGCCTAAATTCGGTGCGTGTGTGGGCAAGGTTTGGCTAAAGGCATTCTCTGAACACCGTATCACAGCTCGGAGCCAGGTCGCGCTGCGATCTGCCATTGTAAAACGGTACAGTGATATATTGTGTTTGGGTTGATCGACATACCATATGAACGGCTCACAGGGGTGTCCAAACCCAATCTCTCCCGCCTTCTGCTTCGGAAGGCATTTTGAACGAACAACGTCTGAAGCGTCCCTCGAGTCCTCATTTCACGATTTACCAGCCCCAGCTGACCTGGTTGGGGTCGATTGTACACCGCGTCGCCGGTGCGGGGTTTAGCGTCCGTGCGTATCCTGTTTTCCGGCGTGTATCGCGATCAGCGCGTTATTCATGCGACGCGATTGTTTGCAGTCCTCTATGGTTTCTCTCTCGCTTACTTGGTGGCCCCTGGGACGTTTGACAGCGCACATGTCATCGAATTCGTAGCAGGAGTTCCCGACTATCTCAAGACGGCTGGCAAGGTGGTGTTGGCGGCGCCGTTTGCGTTCCATGGGTTTAACGGGGTGCGGCATTTGGTGTGGGACACGGGTAAATGTACGTCTGGGTCACTTTTTTGTCCAGCGAGTGGCATTGATTGGATTTGTTCAGTCATGAACGTCAAGGGTGCTTATAGCACCGGGTACGCCGTGCTAGCGGCGACGGCAGCCTCGACCGTGTATCTTGTGTGGTTCTGAACGGCAGGGTTGCGCTTGGGACGTCGAGGGCTGGCTCGTGGAGTGTGCATGTAACATGCTCGTCTGTCGTTCCTTTTCTTCCTTCCTTTGTCCCATTTTTCTTCCGAGCGTGGAAAATAGAATGAAATATGTATCCTCTTGTGCATATCAGCTGGGGATGTTGGCGTTGAGCGCTGGCTCTCTGGTAAGTCTTTACCCTGGTCTAAATACCGCACTATCTCCGAGTCCGCATGGGATTTAGTATGATCTACTTGGCTGGTACACCTCCTCGAGCGAGGAGACTTGGGATTTTCACACAGGTCCAGGAGCTCTTTGTTGCTTGGCAACCGTTTATGATTTCGGCTAGTCACCTATGAAGAGATCGGACCAAACCAATCAGATGGAAGTTTATCAGCGCAAAGCTCCACATCTTTTTCATTGTCCACCACATGCATCTAGATATCACACAAAGCACTCTACCTGTATACTAATTGTGACATGCGACTCCGCCCGGTACACTATATAAACCCATTATAATTGAAAAGCTTATTGGCCATTGGTAAAATAATGGCCGACTGAACCTACCTGTATATTTTATTGGTATATTATTCTTATTATGCAAATTATACACCTTAGACACCTATATAAGGGTATATAATATTTTTGGGGAACGTGTGAGATTCCGATATCCGATCACATGGTAATATCAGTGTCACCACTAGCATAGAAGAGAAATCTATCAAAGGACCACCGTAGTTTGGACGCTGATGATCAACGTCCATCATCTGGGCGAATCAGGCGAGCGTCGTCCTGTGTTATAAAACACTTGTCCCCTCGCCAACTCGGACCTCTGACCTCAGCCTCCTACCCTACATCTTTGACGATCCAATGTCTTCTGTCTCCGGTAAGTCGTCTCTCGTGTTGCGTTACCGCCTTACTTCACCCTATCACCCGCCTGGAGCATCCACCACACCCGCCGCTCCCGATCGTCCTGGACCCCATACCAGTTCCCACACGCTGTTTCCCCATCAAAGTCGTCCAATTCTGCCGTGGAAAATACAGCCTAGGTCACCACTGGTCCATCTTCGTCCATTCCATACAGTAATTATAACATCCTCACTCCCCGGCCATTGCTACAACTAAAGTAGCTTTACTAGACAACTAGTACCATCAGAACTGTGAAGACCACAAACACCATCAGGCTAGTGCGCTCCACCGGCCATCTCGCTGTTGCCGACCCCGGCTGGCGTGTGGCTGGCATGCAAAAGGCTTCCGGGTTGATATTCTGGCCGTCATTTATGAGTTGTGCGGCGCAGTACATCCACTTGTCCACCTCGCCTCCGTAGTCCGAGCTCGAGGAAAGATTCCAGGTACACTCCGTGAGTTGGACTGATGCGGGGTTTGTATACGCGAGGGTCGCAGTCGTGTTGGTCATTGTGAGAGGAACACCCATCTGCGAGCAGCAGATGGAGGCGACCGTTGCGTTGGTCGATCCACATACTACCACCAACCCCAGTTGTCCGGTCAGTATTTATGCGTCTCGCTTGGAATGGATAGTACTGACCTATCGAAGTGGCGTCTGACATGTTTGCAGGCCAACGGGCGGTATTATTTAGGGGATATTCTGAGTTGGATACTCGCCCTGAAGGGTGCGGGCCTTTATACACCGTCAAGCATGGCGGGCTCCGGTGAGTGGGCGGAATAGCACAGCTCTCGCAGATATTTCATACAATTTTGACCTCTTCTCAGGATGGTCCCCTTCGCATGGTCCTCGGGGCGACGGGAACCTGCACTGCCATCTCGGAGAGACTTTGGATTGATGCGAACACCGACCGTGCACCGTTATTGATGGTCACGGGTTTGATTCTCTTTCTCTAGCTGCTGTGCACGGCTTACAGACTCTTGGATCACCTACAGGAATGTTTGAATGTATCTGGGTAAGTATTTGGGTGGGTACGTTGGGAGGTACTAGCCCACGGTAGATTATAAACCGGATAGTAAAGATAGTTATATTTATAATGGTAATCCCGACTTTCTCCACGTGAACCACTCTCTAGTCTAATGACGCCATAAATTACTTTATGGAACGGCTTATACCATCATTAGCAAAGGACAGGGACGCCATCAAGCTCACGCGCTTCATCGGCCCTTTCGCCGTTGCTGCACCAGACGATGGTCCCGGAATCGGCGTCCCTAATGCGGGTAACGTGCAAAAGCTATCCATGTTGATATCCTGAGCGACATTCGCGAACTGGCCAGCGCAGGTAAACCACTTTCTCAGCTCGGCTTGGAAGTCCGACTCTGAGTCAGGGGTCCATGTACACGTCGTGAGTGGTGTGTCCCGTCGGGGCCGATGCGCTTTGATACAACACAGTCATGGTCGATGTGCTCATCGTGAGCGAAACACCCATCTGTGAGCAACAGATGGAGGCAACCGTTGCGTTGCTCGTCACACTTCCCCCATGTCAGTACTCATACGAGGCGTTGAAGGGGCTGAATAAGCCTGATGTACAACGTTTGGGTCTCTCGGGGAGATGGGCGACGTTTAGGCGCATGATTGATGGCGTAAGGACCACTACGGACTACGAACACTGGAATGTGATGTGATGTGATGTGATGTTCCATGCAAGGGAATACCGAGTCAAGTGGTAAAGACGCGTGCGCAGCGCATCCTCAGCTGATGTGTACCGGCTTCATCATGATTTTCTCTGGTGTCTCGAATAATTCAAAATTGAGATGGTCCTGGCAAAGCCGACTCGAGAGTTGGGAGAACCTGGTGGCAAGTCAAAGCCCTGACGCTTTGCCGATAGGTACCAGGCTGTCAGCGGAAAAGAAAGGTGGTAGTAGGTCAGCGACACCGATTGCGATCGTGGAATTGCACATCGATTGTAGACTTGACTGAACAATCACCATTTCATTCGCGACGAAGCGTCACAGTGTGTGCAACAACAGCTCTGATGTATTTTGAACGTCCACCACGTTTTCGGCAAAGCTGCATTGTTCGTACCTGCACAGTGGCGGCACCACACACAAACATCAGCGCTTCGATGATCACGTGTGGAGTTGTCAAAGCGTTTATCCTTCTGGTCATGGATCATCACCACAGCAAGTGATACGACAAAGCGGTGTGGAATGAGGGTGGAGAGTGGGCGTTTCTGCGATATAAAACACGAGTCTTGAGAGGGAGAACGGCAGTCCATCAGTCCGAGATCGTCAACATGCAACACTCGCAAAAACAAACCTATCCCCGCAGACCAACTGGCGCAATGACCACAACCAGTAAGTCCCCTCAGCTACTTTCGGCATTCGTCCACAAATGTCCCTGGTCTCATCATCCGTAGTGCCCCTCACCACGCAATATTCGTTCCCGTCAGCACTTGAACCCGTCCGAGTGCCCACAGGCTACTTCCCCATCGAAGTCGTCCAGTTCTGGCGCGGCGAGTGCGAACCTTACCAGCCCTACCCATTGCACTGGACCATCATCGTCCGCACGTCCGAGCGGCGTGGTAACCGACATGAAATCGTCGGTGACACATACACATACACGGTACGACACCGCTTCGACATCCCGCTCGATGCGTGCGACGACTGGCGGGGGGGTCACATCGTCGGATTCGTCCGACCGGATAAGATGAATCAGTTATTCGAACGTCTCGCGAGCGTCCCTGTGAGGCACCGGCAGCGGAGCTGGACGGATCAAAATTGGGTATGGGAAGCGTTGTTTGGGTTGCATTTTCACTATCTGTATACGGACGCGGAAATGTTCTTTCCGGCACTACAAACCCAGATGTGTCGGTTATTAGAGGCTTGGGAATTCGGGGAGATCTGAGGGGATTCTACTTTGGATGTCTCGATGTACCTGGCAGTATTTATGACCTAGATTTTTACTACGAACCTGACGTGTCGTGAAGTCCATGTCTGATCGTGAGCGCAGGAAATGAAGTTGCGTTCCTAAAACTCGGGCTAAAGGGTAAAACGAATTTTTGTCATTCGTGAATGTGGTGATGCATACCATTCCGGTCATACCACTGGCTCGACTGGGATAGAATTGAGATGATTCTGAGAGATAATGGATCAGTTCAAGTTTTACATACGGACCGCAGGATGCGAAAGGAATGGTTATAGTTAGAAGCGGCAACTCCCGAACGTTCGGGCCGAACTGTGGTCAGCTGTGTCATCAGTACACCGACCCGTGCTATCTTTCTGACGGTTTGGTTCAAAGATCAAGCCACAAATGAAGTGTAGATCCTGAGCTATATTCAGATTCGTCCGACTCGGAGTCGATTGGGACAGTGTTGAGACCCTCACGAGAATACGCTTGGTATCTGGTAACAGTGGTACTGTCTGCCGCCAGATTCTCGACGAATCGGCAGGGTTGTACATGAATGAGGAGACCGTGCGAGTGTTGACCTCAGCTGCAGCTAGTCGATCTGCAGCCACACATGCTGTCGTTCCCTGGTACTTCGGTGATGCCCCACTTACAGCAGGTATAATCTCGTCATTCGGATCCTCTTACAGCGCTCATAGATGTACCAAATCCCCGACGTCGCGTCCAACTACTCACCACATCTAGTTAGTATCGATGCAAGGCTTTTTGTACTGTGGAAACTGCGTGATTCGATAGGATCGGTAATATTCTCTTCCGCCTGTGAGTCAGTGGAGCGTCTGCCTAGGCGAGTCCTCCCTAATCTTGTGCGCGGCCATGCTGCCCGTCACATATACTCCCTTCCATTCGACGAAGCCGAAGTATAAGACCATAATTACCACATTCGCACTAGATGGTTTTGTGGATCCTTGATAGTGGCGATTAGTTATAAAACTCCGTAACATGTAGCCCCATTTTCACATCCATAAGTTGAATAGATTGGACGTCGTCCAGATGCGGATACAACTGTCGTTCCCCGTTACCACAGGGAACCCACTACATCCACTATCAGTCACACAATGTTAACCCGAGATCCTCTGCGATGATGGCCGCTGCCTTCTCCCCGATCATCAATGCAGTGGAGTATGTATTCTGGTAAGGACAGAAAACGTCAACCTCGTTGCAATTTACTGGCAAAAGTGCACCATACGTTTCCTACGTTACTTGGACAGATGGACAAGTCTAGAGGTGGCGCTGTCAAACAGGGCGGACCGAGAGGGTGCGTGACGTACCTGCGACCTTGAGTCTTTTTATATCGTAAACGTTCAGGCGGGCGTCGACCACCCCTCCCTGATCACGAGGTTTCATGGCACATGTTCCAAGCTGGATAAACGCGCCCATCAACATTCTTGACAAGAAGGAATTGCCAAGAAACTAACCGAGTGGCAAATAGTGGTCACTGGGTGGCAGGACAGGACTCAATTCAGAATAAAGAAGAATTACACAAAGCTGACTCACCTCCTTCACGGAGGAACTGTACGATAGCCTCATTGTCCGTCGCAGAGTACACAATATCTGGCTCATCATTCGGCGCAGGATTGTCCAATTCTTTACAAGCAGCAGGGCTACCCACGGGAAATCGTGGATGATATGCAGCGACTTCACCCCGATATGCTGGCATACGCCTGACGAGTTCACGTGAGATTTTGTACATTAGAGTGAGTTGCGCGACATCGCCCGCTCTAACAGTTAATTTCATCAGCTCAACACACCGCTGACAGGGATGCGCGGCGCACTTGGAGAAATAGTTTGGGTCAAAATCCAGAGGAGCGTTCGCATCATGTCCGGATGTGATGTGGACACTACCGGTCGACTCTGGGTATAACTTGAGTGTCAATGTGAGAGCGAGGAATGGATACAGCTTTTGTGTTTTCTTACAATGTAGTAGTTCACAGATAGGAGTTTTTGACCGGTTGGCACAAATGGGAAACTAGTCCCAGTAAATTAAATAATGAGCCCGAGATACATCTCTCAACGCACCCGGAATATAGTATGGTCATGGCCATAGGTTTGTCAGGACGATTCCGAAAGAATGTCTCCCATCTCCGTTGTAACGTGGGGCCAGTGGATGTAAGCTCCGCTGCAGTTGGCCGCAACTTCACCATCGCCTCAATCCCGCTGGGATGAAATCATTCCGAGTCAGCGCGCCGAAGTAGTAAATGTACAGCCACTTGCTTGTGAGCAATCTTCCCTCGGCCATTTCTCTCCCATTCAGCTGACTGTACTATCAACGGTATTGATATGACACGGCGTCGTGGACTGAACCGAATATTCCACTCACCTGCGATTGCTTCCGGATCACTCCATACATCATCCATGGTTTCAGTCTCATCTGAAACATGGAATGCAGCGGAATAACCGAAATGATCTAGGTAACTGTTCAGCTCTTTTCAAGACGCTGGTGTGTGGAACATACCCTGATAGTGTTCTCCTACACCAGGTAAATCAGCCATCACATCAACATTGTTCTTTTTGAGGATGGACGGGGCACCAATCCCAGATCGTTCCAAAATGGATGGAGAACCAAACGCTCCGGCAGATACAACAACCAATTTGGTGGCCCTCACGATGGTGGATGCCTCGCTTTCCTTCGGGGATGATATCGTGCCTGAAGTATACTCAACGCCAACTGCATGTCCATTCCTATCATTGAGTCAGTCAATGCGCATGAGATGTTTTGGTGGCAGCTTACTCGATAATAACACGTTTAACACGCCTCCCAACTACAATCTTCAAGTTCTGATTATCTGAATGTGGATATAGGTATCGGGAAGCAGCGTCGGAGCGCTTTCCGGTGGCGGGCTCAATATACCTTTATCCAACAAAGAATCAACCTGATAAGTCATTTTGTCTTTGCGCTGTGTGCTCACGGGTAAGCTGGCTGGCAAACGTATGCCAGGTAAGCAACTCTACTTCTCAACTGACAGGAACACTTACGCTGTACGCATTCGGAGTCATGAAATCGTTGCTATCATCAACGCATGGGCGGTCCGGATCGTATGCCTTCGCCACCTCTAAAAATTGCTTGCCGAGCCCAAGGTTAACCCCGCCCGTAGATATCGCGATCGGTCCAGAGTATCCATGTGTTGGTCTGTTGGTTATGGGTGCAAAAGTTTCGAGCTACAGTTCAATTACAAATCATACGAAGAAATTAGTTTCAGGTTATAATATCTTTACCTTTTTGAAAAGAGGCAAGACCTCCTTGAAGCTCCAGCCATCGTTTCCAAAGGCGGCCCAATCATCATAGTCCGATGCGGCACCTCGCACATACAGCATGACTGTTTCTCCAAACTCAGAAGGAATACGCATATATAACATGAAGCTTGTCACTTACAATTCACAGCGGAACCTCCCCCAACGCCTCTGCCGCATGCAACGAAAGGGGTGCGCCCGTTGAGATGCGTGCTTGTCTTCCCGGCATGGAAAGAGAGAGTGGTGGTGTTCGGCTTGATATGCTCGACGAACCTGCAAGGCTGGACATGGCTAGGGACGTTGAGGGAGTGCTGACCGCTCTCGATGATAAGGATCTTGAGATTTGGGTCGGCAGCAATCAATCGACCTGCAGTCACGCATGCAGTCGTTCCGCCTGAGAATGGATGAGCGACGCGAATGCAAGAAATTAGAAAAAAAGTAAAACTACCCCCAGCAAAGATAACATCAAACGTCAAGGACATATTGTGGGAGCGTCGAAAAACAGAAATGCAAAAGGACAACGACCACCTACCACGTGTTGGGCGATTTTGCATATATGGTTACATCCAAAGTCTGAACCGAAGATTGCCGTCTACTAGTACACGTCCGAGACTTGGCAATTGCAAGAACCTCGCTGCCCATAGTGACGTCCGTTCGTAAGCTGAACTTGAAGTAATTTGCGACTCCGGTGGTCCCTCATTGATCAACATACCGGTGGTTCTATGAAATTTCACGTCGGTGGGGGGTGGTAGCGGCGAGAAAAGAACCTGTATCGGTGGGTCGGTGGGTTCTACTTTGTTCGGCTTTGCTTCATGACTTCCGCTTTGCACTAGGGAACTTTTGACAAGATTTCATTGAAGATCCAGCAACGAGGCGGTCGGTATTTCGGGATGTTACAAAAGGTGGAATCGGGGACCGCCGACTCTTGACGTGCCAGTATTCCCCTCAAGACACGACTTGACGTTCGTCACCCTACTTTTAAATGAAGAGGCTGGGGCTCCCGAGAGTAAGTTGCCCTATTCAATTCCGATCAATTATAATTAGCAGCCCAACATCGAACAGATGCCTGAGCGAGTGCACACACGGCCAATAAGCATCAAGACTGCATTCACCTGGCTGGAAGTTGGGATCTGTTTGCCAATTTGGAATCCAACTCACGTTCATAAATCATCTATAAAAAGTCACAACGGGGTACTCGACGATACGGGGTTCCGTGTAGCCGCGTTTTAGCTTCGCCTTTCTCCGCTCGAGGGAAACTTGAGCCGTGTATCTAATCGCTTACGGCTACGTCTCCTACTCGTTCTCCCTACTGCCGTATTTGCTCACATCTATCATATGTCGGAATCCCCCGTCTTTGACATTATCTTTGCTGGTGGTAGGTTTGTTTTCACCCCCTAGCGTGCGCCGTACTGATCCAATAATTTCAGGAGGGACGACTGCGTGTGTCGTTGCAGGCCGATTAACCGCCGCGGATCCATCACTCAAGATCCTTATCATCGAGAGTGGTCAGCACTCGCACGACGTCCCTGGTCATGTCCAGCCATGCCGACTCGTCGAGAACATTGTGCCAAACTCCACCACCGTCTCGCGTCATGTTGGCAAGCCAAGCACCCATCTCAACGGACGCGGTCTAGTCGTTCAATGCGGCCGAAGCGTGGGCGGTGGCTCTACTGTCAATTGTAAGGCATGAATCTTATACTACCTGTAATTGTATCTGTGACACATGTTCGTCTTGGGAACAGTCATGTTATACGTGAGGGGTGCCGCATCTGACTACGATGACTGGGCTGCCTTTGGAAACAAAGGTTGGAGCTTCAGTGAGGTGCTTCCCGTGTGTAAAAAGGTGAGGCAATCATAAGTTCATAGAGAGACGATTGATTAGGTGGATAGCTTGAAACGTTCACACCAATATCAAACCGATCAACGCATGGCTACTCGGGGCCCATTGGGATATCCACAGTCAAAGCTGACATTGAGATTGGGAATCAATTTTTGGATGTGGGCAGGTTATACGATCCTGACCGACCGCATGTCGACGATTGCAACGATTTCAAAACTCCCAACGCATACAGTGTGGGTTATTCAACTTGAGCAACAAGTATACTTACCCGCGATTTATTTATACTAGCGTGCACACAAGTAAGCAACCGGGCAGGAACTAGAACCCCCACTGATTTTCGCATGAAGCTATATCGACCCAGCCACCGGGAAGCGTTCCGATGCTGCTTCTAGATACTTATATCCACACTTGGGTAACACGAACTTGAAGTTTCTTGTTGGCAAGCGCGTAAGACGTGTCATTCTCGAGTACGTTATATCTGGATCATGAATGTGAACTGATTCACGCCAAATATACTATAGGAATGGACGTGCCGTTGGTGTCGAGTATACACCAGATGCAAGATCAAGCCCGGAATCCGGTGGGGATTTCATCACCGTAATGGCCACCAAAATGGTTGTTCTTTCAGCTGGAGCATTCGGTTCTCCGTCGATTTTAGAGAGATCAGGCATTGGCGCGCTTTCCATCCTTGAAAGGAACAATATTGATATCTCTGTCGATTTGCCCGGTGTCGGAGAATGTTACCAGGGTGTGTCTGACCATGAATTGTCCTTTTATCGCCTGAGAGAGCTATTTAACAGATCATTGCGGTGCTTTCCCTGCGTACTATGTCTCGGACGAAACTGAAACGATGGATGACGTGTGGAGCGATCCATCGGCAATCGCCCGTGAGTGGTTTGGTCGATTTGGTCGTGTACTGCGATTCCAACGCGCACGTTCACCAGGATATTTGAAAGATTGGCAGGTCACAGGAATGGGGAAAATTGCTCACAGGTCCGTTAGCATATCCACAATATCCGCTCAGCTTCTGGATATTTTCATCTTAGTGGGGTCGAAGCCTTCATGAAAGTGCGCCCAACAAAAGCGCAGTTGGAATCCGGCGGACCTGCATTACAAATGAGATGGGAAACGTTCTTCAAAAACAATCCTGACAAGTCCATGGGCGTCATCGAAACAATGTCCGGGTCGGTCGGCCTCTTCTTTGTTTGTTTGTTGGATGATCTACATGCCTTTTATTTCACCAGGTACCCTCTTGATCGTTCTCTTATAAATGGGAACAAATTTGTTTGTGTGGCCTACTGCGTTGTAAGAAAACACAACCACCATAGATTTCCATTTGGTTCTGTCTGACTTTAGTACTCGAGTTCTACCCAGAGCTACTTGGAAGTGTTCACATCACCTCCGGCGAAGATGCGAATGCGCCTCTAGACTTTGACCCTGACTTTTGTTCCAAGTAAGCCCCCAACCGCCTCTGCTGCGATGTACTGTGTCAATGTTCCCAGACCAGGCGACATCGCCCAGCTTACTCTGTTTTACAAGATGGCGCGCGAACGCGCCAGGCGTTTACCTGCCTATCGAGGCGAGGTGCCAACCTCTCATCCGCAGTTTCCGGCGGGCAGTCCTGCCGCATGTAGAGAATCCGATGTCCCTGTTGCGATGGACGCACCGGACATCGTATACTCCAAAGCGGACGATGAGGCTATCGCGAAATTCCATCGTGATGCCGGTGAGTCATTGATTTTCAAAGCGCGATCGTTCCTGTCACTGAACCGTCTTTTACCCTAGTGATCTCAACTTGGCACTCGGTAGCTCTCGCAATAGTTTTATGCATTGGACCTCATTGAAAGCGCGTCAATCTAGCTCGGAACATGTGCCATGAAGCCGCGTGACCAAGGTGGGGTGGTTGATCCACGCTTGAACGTTTACGGCGTGGATGGCCTCAAGGTCGCTGGTACGTGATACAAAAGTAGTCCCAAACCTGCACGGTATGACTGATCCCTGGTTCGGTAGACTTGTCCATCTGCCCGTCCAACGTCGGAAACGTACGTCACGCTGTTGTAAAGGGTGATGATCAGTCTGACAGGGATCGTTGCTCTAATCTAGAATACATATTCCACCGCGTTGTTGGTCGGTGAAAAGGCAGCAATCATTATTGCAGAAGATTTGGGTTTGAAACTTGAATAGTTGAAGATATGTAACACTTGGAAGCATGAGTGCGATGTAAGTTGACGATGTCAGCACTAGTATGCAATGACAATGTTGGAAACTTTGCATGCGTATATACTATACAGGTTTTCAGCGTGGTTCCCTATCTCACACCAAGTCGCTTCTGTTGGCCCACTTTGGCGACTGGTTGCACGTGCATATCTCACCCTCCCCATGTACACTGCACCAAGAAAGGTTCCGTTTCCACTATTCATCGTTCAGTTTCACACCTAGATCCTCCGCAATAATGGTTGCGGCCTTCTCTCCAATTAACAACGCAGTGGAGTACGTATTCTGAAACCAATCAAACGATCGTATCAGTGATTGTATCGAACGCAAGAACGTGACGTACATTTCCGACGTTGGTCGGGCAGATGGACAAATCTGGCGAGTGATTGTGTGTGCAAATCGCTCGTGATCTAATACTGGTACGTACCTGCGACCTTGAGGTGTTCTACACCATACACATTCAGACGCGCATCAACTACTCCGCCCTGGTCACGGGGCTTCATGGCGCACGTTCCGAGCTAGATCAACACCTTGAGCAATACCATTATGAGAAAAAGAGTCGACGAGTGCTAACCGAGTGCCAACTCGTAGCCGCTGCGTAGATCGACGATCAGAAACAAGATTTGCTCGAGCAAATGTCAATTCACCTGTGTTGCGAACAAAGTCGACAATAGCCTCGTCATCCTTGTCAGAATATACGATATCTGGGGCGCTTATCGGAACGGGGACATCCGCTTCTTTACAAGCGGCGGGGCTACCAGGGGGGAATTGGGGATGATAGAGGGTGGCCTCACCCCGATATGCGGGCATACGCCTGACCCGTTCACGGGTCATTTTGTACAACAGGGTGAGTTGGGCGATATCGCCTGGCCTGGAAAAGGCTTTCAGCGGGGCAGCTTATCGCAGCAAGGGCTGCGAGAAGCATACTTGGAACAATATTCTGGATCAAAGTCTAGGGATGCATTCGCATCTTCGCCGGAACTGATGTGGACACGACCGACCGCCTCTGGGTACAACTGGGAAATCAAATCTCAGCACGAGGAGCGGGACAGAGGTTCCATCCCGTTACTCACAATGTAGTTGGATACAGAGAGAAAATTTCGACCAACTAACGAGCGATGCAGCCGAAAACTGGTGGAACATGATAAATGACGTAAACGCGATTCGGATGTAGTTGTGTTTTACCCAGAAAATGGTACGATCATGGCCATCGGCTTGTCAGGTTTGTTTTGAAAGAATGCTTCCCATCGTAACTGTAACGCAGGTCCAGCAGAAGTCAACTCTGCTTCCGTTGGGCGCATTTTCAGCATGGCTTCAATCCCGCTGTACGAAGATACTCAGCAAGTGACAATGCTCGATATATTCGAACGGACTTGTGAGCAACCTTCCCAGTACCGCTGACCTCCCATTCTTCCAGAAATCCTGGCAGTCGTGTTGAAAAGACATATCGTCGGTCGTATCTGAATGACTACATACCAATAATGGCTTCCGAGTCCCTCCAAACGTCGTCCATAGTTTCACTTTCATCTGACAAATGAAACACCGGGCGAACATTATAGTGATCTTGAAAGTACCGTGTTAAAAGAAGCACGTTTCGATGGGTCGGACATACCCTTGTAATTTTCGCCGACGCCAGGTAAGTCAACCAGGACATCAACACCATTCTTTGCGAGGATGGGAGGAGAACCAATCCCCGACCTCTCCAAGATGGATGGCGAGCCAAATGCTCCTCCACAAACAACCACTAGCTTCGTGGCCATCGCTGTGAATAGCTCTCTGCTCGCTCCTGGGTTTGATATCGCATCTGAGGTATACTCCACACCAACTGCACGTCCGTTCCTGTCATTGTAATGAGTTAACGGGGGCGCTTCATGTGGGCAGCATACTCGATAATGACGCGGCTGACACGCTTCCCAACCATGACCACCAGATTCGAATTTCCTGAATGCGGATACAAGTATCGGGAAGCAGCATCGCAGCGTTTTCCAGTCACGGGGTCTACATATCTTGGAGCAGTTACACGCGTACATCAGCTACCAGGCATTCTGTGCTCGTCGCACGCTTACTTGTAAGACGGCTAGTAGGATTGATCAACCAAGTCTATCCCTCAGTCACGCTAAAATGCTCACACCATACGCGTTTGCCGTTTTGAAGTCGTTGGTATCGTCAACCTGTGGGCGATCCGGATCATACGCCTTTCCCACTTCCAAGAACTGTTTGCCCATGCCGAAACCAATTCCCTTGGCGGATATTCCAATAGGCCCCGAGTAACCATGGGTTGGTCTGTTTGATATCGGGGTGAATGTTTCGATCTATGCAAGGGAGACGAAAATGAATGATCCCGCTATGGCACCGGACGACGTGGTTTAAATTCACCTTTCTAACCAAAGGAAGCACTTCATCAAAGCTCCAGCCTTTGTTTCCCAACGCTGCCCAGTCATCGTAGTCCGACGCAGAGCCTCGTACGTACATCATGACTGCACGTTACGATATCCATGTCCAAGTATGACACGAGTTCAGTTTTAGAAAATAACGGAATAAATCAGACGGGTACAAACTATGGTAACTACATCTGTGACTTACAGTTAACAGCGGACCCACCGCCGACGGTTCGGCCGCATGGAACGACCGGTGCACGTCCGTTCAAGTGCGTGCTTGACTTTCCGACATGGAACGAAACTGTGGTGGAGGCTGGGACGAGGTTTTCGACGTATCTGCAGGGTTGGATATGGCAGGGGGTGTTGCGTGAGTGCTGGCCACTCTCGATGATAAGGATCTTAAGTGTAGGATCTGCTGCGGTTAGTCGACCAGCGATGACACACGCAGTCGTCCCTCCTGAAATTGATTGAGAAAAGTGTATCCTGGCAGTGTGACAAATCACGAAAAAAAAAAACATGCCTCCTGCAAAGATGATGTCGAACATGGGCTATGATACGGAAAGAAGAAAGTGGAAATATATCATACAAGTGCGGTTGGGGCGGAGGAAAAGTGATATTCTTATGACCGACATTGTATCAAAGAAGTTAATCTACAACCCCAGCGCACACTGCTTCGGGAAATCTGTAACCTCTCCAGTCAATCACTTGTCATTCACGTAGTTTTATACCGAGATCTTCCGCGATGATAGTTGCGGCCTTCTCCCCAACTAATAATGCCGTGGAGTAAGTGTTCTGAAAGAAAGCAGAAAGCAGACAGCTAAATCAGCGACATTTGTAGAGAAGAAATGTATATGACATACATTTCCGACATTAACGGGGCAGATAGACAAGTCTACCGACCACATATCATCAGACCAAGTTGCGTGGCGCGAGTCCAGACTAAGCATTGATACGTACCTGCGACTTTGAGTCCTTCAACGCCATATACGTTCAGGCGTGCATCTACCACTCCGCCTTGACCACGAGGCTTCATAGCACAAGTCCCAACCTAAACCACACCCTATTCATGATAGCTAAAGGAAGAAGTGTTGGTGGAACTAACCGAGTGCCAAGTTGTGTTTACTACGGCCATCGTGCAGGGAGGCTCAGAAACAGAAACGAGATCAACCAGTGAGAGTTAACTCACCCCTGTCACGATTGAAATCTATGATGGCTTCATTGTCCGCCTCGGAATACACAATATCCGGTGCATCCATCGGAACGGGATTGTCCGTCTCTCTACAAGCAGCAGGACTACCAGCGGGGAACTGCGGATGATGCGCGGGCACCTCGCCCCTATAAGCAGGCATACGCCTAAAAAGTTCGCGCGTCATTTTGTAAAGCAGGGTGAACTGGGCGATATCACCAGATCTAGTCACAGTTGCGTTAGCTCGACGCAATGGAAGGCAGAAAGCGAAAAGTTTACGTCGAGAAATACTCGGGGTCGAAATCCAAAGGAGCATTTGCATCCTCCCCTGACGTTATATGGACACTACCAATCGACTCAGGGTACATCTTAAATACCAATGTGTCAGACCCAGAGAATTGATGGAATTTCCATGCTCCCTTACAAGATAGTATATCGCAGAGACGAAATTCCGACCAGCCAGCGGAAGACGGAATGGTACACTGGTGAAACACAGTAAATGAAAATAATCATGTCTCTGGGTGCAACTACGGCTTACCCTGAAAATGGCGCGATCATTGCCATTGGCTTGTCGGGTCTATTTTCAAAGAAGGTTTTCCATCGCTGCTGTAGTGCTGGCCCAGCGGTGGCCAATTCGGCTGCTGTCGGGCGCATTTTCATCATCCCTTCTATTCCACTGACATGCATACATAGTCAGCAAGCGACAGTGTCAGAAATAAAGTATGGCGAACTTGTGCGCGACCTGTCCTGTGCCATTGACTTCCCATTCTTTCAGCTGGGCTAATGATTGCATTGACGTCAGAAATATTAATGACGATGAAGCGTGACAGGATAGGACAACACGACACACCGGTCATCACGTCCGGGTCTTTCCAGACATCCATAGTTGCAGTTTCGTCCGACGAGCGGAATACCAGAAGGACACCATTGTGATCTGTGAAAACGACGAAAAATGAGTTGGTATTAGAATATTCAAATGAGCCAGAGATACCTTGATAACGTTCCCCGACACCAGGGAGGTCAACCAAGACATTCACGTTGTTCCTTTCGAGGATGGAAGGGGAACCGACCCCTGACCTCTCCAAAATGGATGGTGAACCAAACGCTCCACCAGAAACGATCACCAACTTCGTGGCCTTGACAGCGAACAATTCTTTACTGGCACCTGGGTTCGATACAGCGTCTGAGGTGTACTCCACACCGACAGCACGTCCGTTCCTGCAGCCAGAATCAGCCGATACACACAGGATGCACCTATTTACCGCTAGCATACTCGATGATGACGCGTTTCACGCGCTTCCCGACCATGATCTCCAGATTCGGGTTTCCTGAATGAGGATACAAGTAGCGGGAGGCAGCGTCGCAACGCTTTCCGGTCAGGGGGTGGACGTATCTTAGAGAAACAGTGCATGAACAAGCAAGTAGCTGGTGTCTGCCCCAGAATTCTCACCTATAAAATGGCTAGTGACAGATGTTAGCCAAGCCCGCACATCAAATGCCAAAACTCACTCCATACGCATTCGGAGTTTTGAAGTCGTTGGTATCGTCGACCTGTGGACGGCTCGGATCATATGCCTTCCCCACTTCCAAGAATTGTTTTCCAATTCCGAAATCAAGCCCTTTAGCGGATATATGGATCGGTCCCGAATAACCGTGGGTCGGTCTGTCTGGGATTGGTGTGAATGTTTCAAACTACGTATCTGGTTAGATACTATGTCATCGAATCCTAATGCGAACCGCTTACCTTCCTGATCAGAGGAAGTAATTCATTGAAGCTCCAGCCTTTGTTACCCAACGCTGCCCAATCGTCGTAGTCTGATGCAGCGCCTCGCACGTAAACCATGACTACATATATCGACGACAATGATTAAGAGCGAAGGAAAGATAAGCAGAACCTGCCGGCCCTACGACTTACAGTTGACGGCAGAACCACCTCCCACACTTCGGCCGCAAGGAACGACCGGTGCGCGTCCATTGAGATGCGTACTAGGTTTCCCAGCGTGGAAGGAAACAGTGGTAGACGCTGGAAAGAGGTGCTCGCCATATCTGCAGGGTTGGACGTGGCTAGGAACGTCCCGAGTGTGTTGACCACTCTCGATGACGAGTATCTTGAGAGAGGGGTCGGCGGCGGCCAATCGACCAGCCACGACGCACGCAGTCGTTCCACCTGAAATAAATCAACCCAGCACAAACGAAAGGCACAAACGAGCTTACCTCCGGCAAAGATGATGTCAAATACTGAGGACATGAATTTGGAGTGCAGAACCAGAAAGTGCAAGCAAAGCGCACAATCAGGGAAGTTCAATCAGCACGACCCGAATCATTAACGGTCCGTATATATGCATATCTAGACTCTGAGGAAGTGGAAGAACTTGGCGGGCGGTGCCGAGCCCTCGGAAATCGACATCGTGGCATCACATGGGTATTATCATCATGCTCGTGACGCAGGGACGTAGACTGGGTTCCATCCCGGATCAGCTGGCAGGAAGGAAGGCTGTTCGGTTCAGTTGCGCATAACACCAACAAATAAATAGAAGCCACTCAAACAAACAGTCCGCAGTTGCAGCTGTGCAGGCCGTATTGATACAAAAGTACCCCCGACCATTCACTAGGCGGAATTATCTGAAGCCCCGGGGAATGCCGTCGAAGCGAGATATGCCAACGGCGAAGCTATAATGAAATTTCTTCGATTGCCCTGTTATCTCCTCCAAATACCCATTCCCCCATCATATCGCCAAAGATTTGATCCCTTCGTAGTACGTCACCGATATCGCTGAAAGCGGCCATCATTTCCATGACGGCAGGTGGAATCCCAACGCAGTCACTGGATCAAGCACAGACAAGCCCGAGATGGCAGTGAACAATAGCGAACTTTTCTCAGCTGCCAATAGTCCGCCGGTGTCCACCGTACAACATTCCCGATCGCGAAGTGTGATGTGATTTTTCGGTGATCGAGGGAGCCAGGGAATTGCCTCCGTGAATGCGTACGCTCGTGTGCCGTAGGTATAGGGAGGGAAGAGTGTGAGTGTATCTAATATGGTAGATTGTGTACATGTACAGTCCGAGATATCCGCAGTGGTAACTGAACAATGCGATGATTGGAACGGGTTGGTGGGCGCAAGGTCTAGCGAGTGGTTGGGAGAAAAAAACCCCGCAGGGATTTCAGCCGGAGGCAGGCCCGATCTGTGGATGGCCAAGGTCTGTGAGGGTGAGCTGGGCAACAAGCGTCCGACGGTGAAGGCTTGACTCGGAGAAGGGTTCGCCGGCGGGAACCTGAGAGGATGAGGCGGGCGGGCGACGACGGACGAGCCTCTGAGAGCTTGAGCGGAGGAGCCGCCGCAGGGAGAGAAACACGCTGCCCCCACCTCGCTTAGCTCTACGCCCTCGTGCCTGGGCTGCTAACTGTACTGAGTGAGTGCAAATGATATGGGCCAAAGTAGGAGTACAATATGATTAATTGAAAACCTAGAAGTTCAATTGACATGGCGTAGTGTCGACGTTGTAAGAGATAAATTTGTCCACTACACAAGTTCTATCCCCAGGTCTTCAGCAATGATGGCCGCTGCTTTCTCCCCAATAACCAGAGCAGTGGAATATGTATTCTAGATCAAAAGTGTGGTACGTGTCAGGTTCAGAATATGGTCGAGTAATGAGGGTGCGACGCACGTTTCCGACATTGTCAGGACAGATAGACATGTCTTCCGAGCACACCGTCAATATGGAGTATAGGTGCGAAGAGCGTGAGACGAGTACCTGCCACCTTGAGTCCTTCCACGCCGTACACATTCAGGCGCGCATCGACCACCCCACCTTGTTCGCGAGGTTTCATGGAACATGTCCCAAGCTATACCTTCGTCAATGGCATTCGAAAGGAGGAACCATTCTGGCACTCACCGAGTGCCAAGTCGAAGTCACTACCATCGCCGTGCAAAATCTAGTTAGTGACTGAAACACCGAGAGAAGACAGGGGGTGACTCACTTCCATCACGAAGGTATTTATCGATAGCCTCGTCGTCCGCTTTAGAGTACACGATGTCGGGTGCATCTATTGGAACGGGGCCTTCCGCTTCTTTACAAGTTGCAGGACTACCAGTTGGGAACTGCGGATGTCCGCAAGCCACTTCACCTCGATATGCAGGCATACGCCGAGCAAGCTCGCGTGTGACTTTGTAAAGCAGAATCATCTGGTCCACATCTCCTTGCCTGGACATCACTTTTATCAGCACGACCCGCCACAGCACCGAGAGGCACGTACTTGGAACAATAGTCAGGGTCGAAGTTGATGGGTGCATTAGCATCCTCGCCAGACGTGACGTGAACGCTACCCAGTAACTCCGGATACAGCTGGTGAAGATTTCAGAAAGGAGGACGAAATAGTGCTGCACCGTAACGTTGCCTTACAATAAAGTGGGCCACACAGAAAAACTTGTTGCCAACAAACGTAGAGCGATCCAGAGGGTATCTAGTTCAGAAAAGTGGGGATGAAATTTTCATTTACAGTAAAACTCAAGTGACGGTGCTTGCCCTGAAATGGTCCCGATTATGGCCATAGATTTGTCGGGGGAGTTCTTGAAAAAAGTCTCCCATCTTGATTGCAATGCAGGTCCACTGGATGCCAATTCTTTCGCCGTTGGACGGAACTTCACGATAGTTTCGATTCCACTACGACAAGGTATTCAGCAACGTAAATGTCACGAGTATCAAATAGCCGACTTGTGCGCAATTTTCCCAGTCCCATTCCGTTCCCATTTTTCTAACCATGCTGACAAGAATATTCACATCGCACACATTTATAAGGCTGATCGTATAGATTGCTTACCAGCAACTGCTTTGGGGTCGCTCCAAACATCATCCATTGTGTTGGTTTCGTCCGACGCATGGTATACAGGGAAAATACCACAATGGTCTATTAGGTGCTAATTCAGCCGTTCTGAGCGAAAAAGAGATCAAGTAGTGACGTACCCTGATAGTGTTCCCCAACGCCAGGCAAATTGACCAGAACATCGATATGGTTGTTTTGGAGGATGGATGGAGCACCAATCCCTGACCTCTCCAGAACGGTTGGCGAACCGAACGCCCCACTAGAAACGACAACTAATTTTGCGGCCTTGACGGTGGTCAGCTCCTTACTGCCTTCTGGGTCAGATATCATATCCGACGTATATTCCACGCCCACCGCGCGTCCGTTCCTACAGGGACGTCAGCAACTGTATATATGATGTATTCAGATTGAACGTACTCGATAACAACACGTTTGACGCGCTTCCCAGTTAGGATCTTCAAGTTCGGATTATCAGAGCGCGGATAGAGATATCGTGAAGCTGCATCATTGCGCTTTCCGGTCATTGAGTCCATATACCTTGGACAATAATTAGCTAGTGCATGTATTCCGTCCTCTCACAGGACATTTACCTGCAAGAAGACTGAGAAATAGATTATTGGTGTCAGCTACTCATGGACCACACATTAAAACTCACACTATAGGCATTCGGAGTCTTGAAGTCATTGTTGTCGTCGGCCTGTGGACGCCCTGGATCGTATAATTTTCCCACATTTAATAATTGATCACCGATCGCCAAGTTAGTGGTAGAAGTAGATATCTGGACCGGGCCAGAATACCCATGAGTTGGTCTGCCAGCTATCGGTGTGAACGTCTCGATCTATGAGATTTTGATTCAATATCAGCTGTCGATCATCTTGCGACGAATCAAATTTTGTAGTATGGTATTTACCTTCTTGATAAACGGCAAAAGCTCATTGAAGCTCCATCCCTTGTTACCCAGAGCGGCCCAATCATCATAGTCCGATGCTGCACCTCGGGTGTATACCATGACTATGATGTTGAAGAGGCCGTGAATCAGATGGATTAGGTATTATAAACAAAACAGGATGGGGCGACTTGTCTCCCAACTTACAATTCACGGCGGAGCCACCGCCCACACTTCGGCCACATGGGACGATCGGAGCACGTCCGTTGAGATAAGCGCTAGGCTTCCCAATGTTGAATGAAACAGTGGTGGAAGTCGGCAGGAGATGCTGGCTGTATCTGTATGGTTGGACATGGCTCGGGACATCGCGCGTGTGCTGGCCACTCTCGAGAATGAGGATCTTAAGCGAGGGATCTGCGGCTGTCAGTCGACCTGCAACGATGCAGGCAGTCGTCCCCCCTAATGTCACATGAGTAAAAGACGCAAGCTGGTGAGAAGTATAAACAAACACACCTCCAACAAAGATGATATCAAAGACTGTAGATTCAGGCATGGGAGTTGAACCAAGGGCCTTACTTAACAGTGGAAAGATTGGAGGGCATCCGAGTCAGGCCGCCTATATACATTCCGTACCCTGAATCGACGGCATGCGGGCAAAGGACGGATCTCTGACGTAACGCGTTTATCAGCCTTGTCAAAATCTAGACTGCGGATATGATAGCCGAGCTGAGATAAATGGGTCAAGCAAGGTTCCCGACCCCCAGTGCCTCGTCGACATAACCAGAAAAGAAGTTGTCGGATAGAGAAGATTGCTCAGCTAGGTTAGTACACTATCAGTATCAAGCGAAGTGAAGGTAACATAACGTACTCGCAACCGGCAAAAAAGGCGATGTGTGGGGAATTGGAGAAGGGACGGGCGCATATGGAGTTCAGTTCAACCCTGTTCTGATTGGCCTTCGCATTGCTACACTCCCGCCGACACTACCGCTTGAGTCTGACAATGAGTCACCACTTCGTCGCCGAAAGCCCCCTCTGCACCGAATCACTGCAGCTTTCAATCTCGACCCGCGATCATATCCGACCCATCGAACCCGTCCGTCACAACACACAATGGGACCATTATGACCGCCAATAGCAAGGATCCGGGCCAGGCGTTCTTTCAGGATGAGGAGGCGGAGGCGTTGCACGACGTCTGTTTGTACTCTGATGGGTCCGGTTTCGAAGGGTAGGATGAGCTGAGGTTTAAGCTGTGCTCAGAAGTGGAGAACTGGGCATCCGCACACTCCCGCGTAGCAAGCTGCCAGTGGCGGTAAAACAACAGATCAAAGTTATCGCGTTACTTCGACTGTTGCGATTCGGACGACTCCGATTTACGGGCCCTACCCTCCGATTGATTCTTCAAGTTACCTCTCACCGCCAAACTACCCTGCCGCCACGCCGCCGTGATCTTTCAGGCTGCATACATATCACGAACCCAGAGCCCCAAGTCTCGTAACGTCCTTTTGTTTGTGTGGTAGCCGAAGGTCCTCGTGATAAGGCTTCGGTGGCCGGAAGTTTTCTCAGCTATGCACACCTTCTAACGTCCCTACCGCTATCATTCCAGGTACTTACCGGGCATATTTACTATGAACCTCTACAGACTACAGTTACTTGATCACACCAGTGATCAGAATTTCTCCGTGCTGGAACACAGTACTTTGCACGAAGCTACATGCATGGTGATCGTGAGAATGTTGGTACATATTTCGTGGTGGGAATTGCTACCGCCGCCAGGTAACGTTGCTCAAACTTCGCTATTGGTCAGGTCATGCAATTTTATGCCCAACTCTTCCGCAATGATACTGGCCGCCTTCTCCCCGACCAACAATGCAGTTGAATACGTGTTCTAAATAAACAAAAACCGCAAAAATAGTCAGATCGATCGTCACTGTTTGTTAGTCAAGGTGACGTACATTTCCAACGTTGGTCGGGCAGATGGACAAGTCTGTGGAGTGTGGCCCATCAGCAAAGTCCAAGCAATGCTCTCACAAGGCATTTGATCACACACCTGCTACCTTGAGGCCTTCCACGCCGTAAACGTTCAGGCGGGCATCAACCACCCCACTTTGTTCACGAGGTTTCATGGCACACGTCCCAAGCTACATGGACACGTTTCTTCAAATGGTGTTTGAAAAGAAAAAGCTATTTCAGCGCTCACCGAGTGCCAAGTTGAAGACACTAAGATCATCGGGACAACAGGGTTTAGTATCTCGAACAACAAAAACCGGACAGGGTTCACTCACATCCATCACGAACATATTTCACAATAGCCTCGTCGTCCGCTTCAGAGTATACGAGATCGGGTGCATCTACCGGAATGGGACCATCCGCTGCCCCACAAGCGGCAAGACTTCCGGCTGGAAACTGCGGTTGTGCGGCAGCCACCTCACCGCGATAGGCAGGCATCCGCCTGACGAGTTCGCGTGCCATCTTGTATAAAAGTATCATTTGAGCGATATCTCCAGCCCTTGCCACCATTTTTATCAGTATAGTTCGCCACAGCTGAGGCAGCAAAAGACATACTTGGACAAATACTTTGGATTAAATTCTACGGGCATGTTGGCATCTTCGCCAGAGGTAATGTGGACGCTGCCATCCAGCTCTGGGTACAGCTCGAGTAGCGATGTCAGACAGGGTGAAACGGAATTGCCATGTTTCCTTACAATATAGTAGGGCACAGTGAAGAATTTGGTACCGACGAACATCGAGGAATCCATAGGGAACCTAATCGATCACAGCGAATATAAAATCCGCTACGAGCTGGGAAGGATTGTGCTTACCCTGCAATAGTGCCAATGATCGCCATAGTCTTGTCGGGATGTTTCTCGAAAAATGTTTCCCATCGTGATTGCAACGCAGGCCCACTGGCAGCCAACTGTGCTGCCGTTAGACGCAGCTTCAGCAAGGCTCCAATTCCACTACGACAAGGTAATCAGCAAGCAAGCAAGTGATGAAAACATGTATGGTTACAGACGTGTGTGCAAGCTTCCCAGTTCCATCCCGTTCCCATTCCTTTGACCATGCTGACAGCGGCTTCGGCATCATAATCTGTATGAGTGAGGTGGATAGACTCACCGGCAACGGCCTCAGGATCGGTCCAGATATCGTCCATCGTGTTCGTTTCGTCCGACGCATGGTAGACAGGAAAAACGCCGCAATGGTCTGTTAAGTGCTAATTCAGTCATTCCGAACGGAAAAGACAGAGATCGACTAGGGACGTACCCTGGTAGTTTTCTCCAACACCAGGCAGGTCGACCAGGACATCGATGTGGTTGTTTGCGAGGACGGACGGAGCACCAATCCCTGACCTCTCCAGAATGGCTGGTGAACCGAATGCCCCACCAGAAACGACAACCAATTTCGCGACCTTGACAGTGACCAATTCTTTACTCCCGTCTGGGTCTGATATCGCATCCGATGTATACTCCACGCCAACCGCACGTCCGCTCCTACAGAGGCGTCAGCACATGCATATATGACGTACTTGGGTCGAACGCACTCGACAATAACGCGCTTGACACGTTTCCCGGTTAGGATCATCAAGTTTGGATTGTCAGAATGCGGATAGAGGTATCGGGAGGCAGTGTCACAGCGTTTCCCTGTCGCGTGGTCTATATAGCTGATGACAGTAGTTAGCTAACGAATTTATTTCGTCCTTTCACATGATCCTTACTCGTAAACAGGCTGATAGCAACAAATGATGGTGTGCAATGGTTCATTGGAGTCGGTCCACTCAGACTGGATGAAAACACTCACACTGTATCCATCCGGTGTATTGAAGTCGTTGTGGTCGTCGACCTGTGGACGCTGCAAATCGTATGCCTTCCCCACGTTCATGAACTGATCTCCAACCCCCAAGTAACTTGTAGAAGCAGATACTTGGACTGGGCCGGAGTACCCATGAGTCGGTCTCCCAGTTATCGGCGTGAACGTTTCAATCTACAAGATTCGTTATAAAACATCTTGCCACTCATTGGCATTGGCATGGTCACCTTTTTAATCAGCGGCAGAAGTTCATCAAAACTCCACCCTTTGTTACCCAGCGCTGCCCAATCATCGTAATCCGATGCCGCACCTCGCACATACATCATGACTGGGATGTCGAAGAGACAGAGAATGAGACGAAACTTGTATAATAAATAAGATGGGACGAGGTCGCGTCCAATTCGCCTCCCAACTTACAATTCACAGTAGAGCCACCGCCGACGCTTCGGCCGCATGGGACGACCGGGGCGCGTCCGTTGAGATGAGAACTAGGTTTCCCAACGTTGAATGACACAGTGGTGGACGCTGGCGCGAGATGCTCAGAATATCTGTATGGTTGGACATGACTTGGGACATCGCGCGTGTGCTGCCCGCTCTCGAGGACGAGTATCTTGAGAGAGGGATCCGCGGCGGCTAATCTGCCTGCAACGATACATGCAGTTGTCCCTCCTAATGTTGTTATAGTATGAGTGACACGTGGGCGAAAGAGCAAAAAACTTGCCCCCGGCAAAAATGATATCAACGAGTGAGGATTGTGAAGCCATGGAGCAAGGGGAAGACTATATGAGAATGCGACGCCTGGTTTGACAGAGGCTCAGGAATCGTAGGCTGCACATATATATCTTCTGGCTTTTTACTGAGAAGGGATGTTCCCACACACAGAAATACGATGTTGCAGCTGACATGTGTCACAGCGAAATCAAAAATCGCGGATGTTTTGCCATGGCGAGATGTTGAACAGATCGTTTGACCTCACCATACATTCGGTGCCTTGAATAACAGGAAATGTGAAGCAAGTCCGGGATTGTGATGAAACCAATCCGTTGCTACGTCTGTGATTCGATCATAATATTATGAAGGGCGACGAAGACGTATGGCGCTTACCGTAGGGGTGGCGAGACCGCAACAGCTACGATCCGATCATGCCGAACATGACACCGCTGACCTGGCACTTTTAATAAGATACGGTGGTTATCCTCAGACTATTCACCAGTCCGTCCAAAAGAGTCTTTGGTCACGAGAGGCCAAGCGTCTTTTTGACGGACTGGTGATGTCCACTGGCATACACCCATGTCATGTGCCGCTGTAGGGAGTTGGCAACCCCCAACACCTATCGCTTACCAAAGTCCTACTAATCATCATATCAGGTCCTTCGACCTCCAGGGAGAATAGCTTGAAGTTTGAGTAAGGTGTCCATCTTTTCCTTCTCGGCAACTTGGCACGCGTCGCTGATGTCTTGCATGAGTCTAGCTCCGCAGGCGCCATTTCATCCGAGTCTGCTGTCTTGTCGTGGCATCCGTCAACCCGTCAACTTTGACAAACTAGGGTTCCCATGCCACACGTTTCCCACGGATTTAAGCCCCAGCGAGCGGTGACGAGGATAAAGAAAGATCTACTTGAAGACTGAGAGCGATAGCTCCTCGTCTCAGAGTGAAATATAAATCACGATTGTCTACTTATCCGAGGATCAAAAGTAAGTCCATACTGGTTAATGTGAATTCCGGTCGTACACGGAGACAATCAAACTCACTGTGATTTGACGAGATGGGTAATACTATAATGCATTACAGACTCCGTTTGGTAATGCAGAGGGCAAGGTGAGAAGTCCCGTTGCCACCACGACGGCAGTGATAGTTGGGGATCTACAGCCGCGCAAGCCGTCGTGGGGCGGCACTCGTCATCCTCCGGCCATCGCGCGCCGCCACAGAACCTGCGCCTCCCAGCGTCAGGGAACTTACTGTATCATCCGTTATTACATCATGAGATTTGATGCCCAGATCCTCCGCGATAATGGCGGCCGCTCTCTCCCCAATCAATAACGCAGTAGAACATGTATTCTGAAGCCGAAGCAGAGAAATTAGTCAAATTGACCCTTGTCAAACACACTGTGACATACGTTTCCGACGTTGGTGGGACAGATGGACAGGTCTGATAAGCCCATCATCATTCCATCAGCGCGTAAAATATCAGATACCATCACGTTACATACCTGCGACTTTGAGACGCTCCACGCCGTGTACGTTTAAGCGCGCATCAACCACCCCGCCTAGACGACGAGGCTTCATGGCACACGTCCCAAGCTGGATGAACCAGCTTCATCAATGAAATTTGGAAAGGAAAAGCCGTCTGAGCACTGACCGAATGCCAGCTCGAGGAGACTACGATAATCATACAGGAATAAGCATCAGGAGCAAGATAAATCAGAAATTAATGACACACTTCTCTCTCGATGGAACTTCACAATGGCCTCGTCGTCTGCTTCCGAGTACACGATATCCGGTGCATCCATCGGAACAGGGACATCCACTTCTCTGCAAGCAGCAGCACTGCCAGCCGGAAATTGCGGATGGCCAGCAACCACTTCACCTCGATATGCAGCCATACGTCTGGCGCGTTCACGGGCCATCTTGTAAAACAGTGTGAGCTGGGCGATGTCACCAGGTCTAAGGTCACTGTAATCGGCACAGTGTACCATAGGGGGTAACAAACCACATACTTGGAGCAATAGTCAGGGTCGAAATCTAGCGGAGCGTTGGCATCTTCGCCAGACGTGATGTGGACGCTTCCGGTCAATTCTGGGTACAACTGCAGCACTAATATCAGAAAGGAGGATCAAGCAAGCGAAGATTCCTTACAATATAGTATGCGACACTAATAAATTTCTTGCCAGCTAGCTCGGGCAATGCGCCACCCATCGGGAACCTAATGAAGTACAATGAGATGACCAAGTCATTTCTAACTCGAGAGTGAGTCCGGCATACCCTGCAACTGCGCCGATGATGGCCATAGGCTTGTCGGGACTTTTCTCAAAGAATGTTCTCCACCTCGATCGCAATTCGGGCCCACTGGATGCTACCTGTGCTGCCGTCAAGCGCAACTTCACCATGGCTTCGATTCCACTAGGGTGCGGACTATCAGCAAGAGTCGAAGTAAAGGTTAATAGCTGACTTGTGCCCAATCTTTCCTGATCCGTTCTGCTCCCATTCTTTTGACCACTCTGACAACGGTATTTGCACCCCACAGTTTGCTAAACCAATTGAATAGTCATCTCACCAGCGGCTGCCTCTGGATTACTCCACATGTCATCCATCGTTTGCGATTCGTACGATGCATTATTGACAAGAACAACACCGCAATGGTCTACCATCCGGCTCAGTTATGGACTCAAAACCATACCAAGATGTACTGAACATACCTTGATAATTTGCCCCGACACCAGGCAAGTCAACCACGACTGGACGTGATGTTCTTTGAGGATAGACGGTGAACCTATTCCCGACCTCTCCAGAATGCAAGGGGAACCGAATGTTCCAGCAGAAACAACCACCAGTTTAGTGGCCCTCGCAGTTGTCAGCTCTCTACCGACTCCTGGTTCTGATCTTGTATCAGAGGTGTACTCAACGCCAACTACCCGCCTGTTCCTATTCTTGGTATCAGCAAGCGTACATATCTTGTCCTCAAGTTAGATATACGTACTCAATAATCACGCATTTGACACGCGTCCCAACTAGGACCTGCAGGTTGGGGTTGTCGGAATGTGGATAGAGATATCGCGATGCAGGATCGGAACGCTTTCCAGTGACAGGGTCAACGAAGCTTTGAGACATGGTGGGTCAGCTGACAAACGTCTTTTGTGATTCCGTGAAAGTCATGCCTGTGAACTCGCTAGAAAAGCAGGAGACGATCATTTGAGTTGGTCATGTTTGACAGAATGCAAATACGCACACTGTAACCATTCGAAGTCTTGAAGTCGTTCTGGTCGTCCACCTGTGGACGTTCCGGATCATATACCTTCCCTACGTCCAGAAGTTGATCTCCAATTCCCAAGTTGGTCTTAACAGCAGATATCTGGATCGGACCAGAATAGCCATGGCTTGATCTGCCAGCTATCGGTGTGAACGTTTCGATCTACTCGTTTCAGTCATAAACTATCCCACAGGACATGTAATCGAAGCATCATTGTATGCTCACCTTTTTAACTGATGGCAAAAGTTCGTCGAAACTCCACCCTTTGTTACCCAATGCTGCCCAATCATCATAATCCGAAGCGGCGCCTCGTACGTATGCCATAACTGCGATTCATGTCAAAGAGATAACGAATGAGGGGGGATCACATGCAGTGGGGAGGAACAGTTCATATCGCCTTCCGACTTACAGTTTATAGCAGAGCCACCTCCCACACATCGTCCGGTTGGAACAACGGCAGAGTGTCCATTGAGATGCATGCTAGGCTTCCCAACGTGCCAAGATAAGGTACTAGAATTTGGTGTTAGGTGCTCGACGAATCGGTAGGGTTGAACATGGCTGGGGACGTCGCGTGTATGCTGGCCACTTTCTATGACAAGGATTTTTAGAGAGGGATCCGCAGCGATAAGACGACCGGCGACGACACATGCCGTCGTTCCACCTGAATTTTGTTCAGAAAAACGCACGATAGTGAAAGACAAAGCTAAGCAAACCCACCTCCAGCAAAGATGATATCAAAGGCTGGGTACTCAGGCCCAGGCATAGTGCAGCTAGGAGTGATGAAAATGGATTTATAATTAACACGCGCAACTTGGTGCAAGACATACCCTGCAGGGTTTATCTTATATCTGTCACTGGCGACCTGAACTTTCAGGAACCGTGGATGGTCGTCTGGAACGTACATGGAACATTCCATGTGATACAATAGCCTCGGATGATCGGGAAAGCCACCGCCGCATCATGAAACATTTGCATGAAGACCCTGTCCAGGAGCAACGTGTTCAATGTGACTTGTGCGAGACGGGCGTGCGGCCACGGTATTGCCACACCACTTCTATTTTCTTCCGACAATGTTGTTGACAGTTCGCCCTTAGAAGAGGGAACGCATCAGTACATGTTATGAAATCAAACGTGATGAGGATAGGTACGATCATGATGTCGGACACAGAAGTAACGGAACTGGGCCGAACAATCCACGTGTACTGCATCGTGGAGATAGTATCCTGGTGATGACTGCCCAATAAGTTCTTATCGTCAAGGAGATTCCGTGTTCACAAAGGTTCCATCGCATCACCCCATAGCTTCATCGAAAGAGCCCGATGCTACACTGCACTCATACCATGCTCTACACGGGAAGGAAGAGCGCACCCAGAAACACATGTATCATTTATCATGCAGTTTCAAACCTAAATTTTCCGCAATGATGGTGGTTGCCTTTCGTGATCAACAACGCAGTCAAGTATGTGTCAGTCGATTAACCATTGATTTGGAAAGGCTGTAACGAACAATTTCCGGCGTTGGTCAAGTAGACGGATAGATCTAGCGAGCCCATCAGATGACAGTCCCTAGAGACGATCACATATTACGTACCTGCAGCCTCGAGACCTTCTATACCGTATATGTTCAAACGCGCATCGACCTTGGTCACGCCACAGGTCCCAGTGAGATAAACGTATCAGTAACTGAAATGAGCAGGGTCAGCCTGGATGGCTCACTCCCATCGCGATGAAAGTTCACGATGGCCTCAGAGTATACGCGTCCATCAAAACAGGGTCGTCCGTTTTCCTACAAGCTGCAGAACTACCTGCGGTAAATCGTGGATTATTGCCAGCCACCTCATCCCAACAGGCGGGGATGCGTCTAGCACGTTCAAGTTGGTGTGATAATAGTGCACGCACAGCCACATAATGTCAGTGGCTCTCATTCGTCACGCGTCACGCGTCACGTCCCGCGATGCGTATCAACACTAATTTACATGATTGTCGACATAAGTTTACTCGGGAAAGTGAGTAAAATGTCATAAGGTGTTCCACCCGCACCCGAAATAGAGATGTCCTGTCAGTTATCATGTAATTTTATGCCTAGGTCTTCTGCAATAATACTCGCCGCCTTCTCTCCGATCAACAACGCAGTGGAGCATGGATTCTAAACCAACGTTGTACGATCAGTCAGATGAATTCCTGTTAAAGATACATCCAGCCCTAATAGAGTGACGTACGTTTCCAACGTTGGTAGGGCAGATGGACAGGTCTGGCAAAGCCCATCACCATCAGACCTCACGACGGCCGGGAGTTACGTACCAGCAACTTTGAGACCTTGTACACCATATACGTTCAGACGCGCATCGACCACCCCGCCTTGATTACGAGGTTTCATGGCACATGTTCCAAGCTAGATCAACGCATTTCGTCAAGAACCATTGATAAAAATCGAGTCTTGGCGACACTAACATAATGCCACCCCGAGGACACTAACAGAAAGGGATTCAACTGCCGAAAAAAGAGAAAGACAAGGTTAACCTACCCCTCTCGCGAAGGTATTTCAGGATGGCAACATCATCCGCTTCAGAGTACACCATATCTGGGGCATTTATCGGAACTGGGATATCCGTTTCCCTACAAGCAGCAGGACTCCCCACAGGAAAGTGTGGATGAGTGGCAGTCACCTCGCCCCTATATGCGGGCATTCGTCTAGCGCGTTCGCGTGCCATCTTGTAAAGCAACTTGAGCTGGGCAATATCGCCTGGTCTGGCCATGAGGATCATTCACGCACGCACCCAAGGGAGGCAACTAAATACGCACTTGGAGAAGATTTTGGGATCAAAATCTAAGGGTGCATTCACATCTTCACCGGCAGTGATGTGGACCCTCCCGGTGGACTCTGGGTATAGCTCGAATAGTAATGTCAAAAGGTGACAAACGAAGAGTTGCTAAATTGTCTCACTATATAATAAACTGTGGTGAAGAGTTTCCGATCGGTTAACAAGGAGTGACGGAACATGCAACTGGCAAAATAGACTACGAATGAATTGGCAGGGAAAACGAGGTCATGTGACCCACCCGACAACCGGAGTGATAATGGCCATAGGCTTGTCCGGACGGTGTCGAAAGAATGCTTCCCATCTCGATTGCAAGTGTGGTCCAGCAGAGGCCAATTGTGCTGCCGTCGGGCGCACCTTCATCAGGGCTTCAAGCCCACTAAAATCATGACGATCAGTAACAATGCAGATAAGAGAAGTATAATAGCGGACGAGTGAGCGATCTTCCCTGTTCCGTGGACTTCCCATTCATCTAACCATTCTAAAATCGTGTTGACTCATGGGACAGTTCGCTAAACTGAGATACGCGAAACACTCACCTGCGGTTACTTCTGGATCATTCCAAACATCATCCATGGTTTCCGTGTCAACCGACGCATAAAAGACCGGAAAAATCACGTAATGATCTATATTTTCGCGTTTGTTCAGAATCGAGAACCTCAATTGACCAAACGCACCCTGGAAATTTTCGCCGACACCAGGCAAATTTACCAGGACATCAAGATTGTTCCTTCTGAGGACCGAGGGAGCGCCAATCCCTGACCGTTCCAAGATGGTCGGGGAACCGAACGCTCCGGCAGAAACAATGACCATTTTGTCGGCCTTTACAGTGACAAGCTCTTCACTATGAGATGGACTTGACATCGCATCCGAAGTATACTCGACACCAACCGCACGTCCGTTCCTATCTCAATATCAGCAAATTCGCACGACATGTTGTCAGGTTAAAGTTACTCGATAATGACACGTTTGACACGCTTTCCTACTAGAATCTTCAGGTTGGGGTTGCCTGATTGCGGATAGAGACATCGGGAAGCAGAATCAGATCGCTTTCCAGTAACGGGATCAATGTAGCTTCAGACAGTAATTAGCTGACGAACGCTTTTCGCATTTTCGCTCTACCCTTACCTGTGCACCCGCTGGCGGGAATATGGGACAGATTATTGGAAAATTATTTTCTGAATAAATTACACTCACACCGTAGGCATTTGAAGTGTTGAAATCGTTGGGATCGTCCACTTGCGAACACCCCGGATCGTATGCCTTACCTACCTCCAGGAATTGACTTCCGATCCCCAAGTCAATCTTACAAGAAGATATTTGGATAGGTCCAGAGTATCCATGTGTTGGCTGGCCTGATATCGGAGTGAAGGTTTCGAGCTACACAATGCAGTGATAATTCAACCCTCAAGACACGAAACAGCGAGCTGGGATTTACCTTTCTAATCAAGGGGAGTACCTCGTTAAAGCTCCACCCTTCGTTGCCCAACTTTGCCCAGTCATCATAGTCCGACGCGGCCCCTCGCACGTACATCATCGCTATCGTTACAGATCACGTAGAACAGGTAATAAGCGTGTCATGACTAGCTGGTGACCAGTGACCGGTTATTTAATGAATGCCGACTTACAGTTCACAGCAAACGCGCCCCCTACAGCTCGAACAGTTGAGAAAACTGGTGCGCGTCCATCGAGATGCTTGCTTGGCTTCCCGACGTGGAACGACAATACATTAGTGGTCGGCGAGATATGGTCGGCAAGTCTGCTGGGTTGCACATGACTAGGGGCGTCGCGCGTGTGCTCGCCCCTCTCGATGACGAGAATCTTAAGAGAAGGATCGGCGGCGGCTAGTCGTCCTGCAGTGACGCACGCAGTGGTGCCGCCTAGATACCATTGAACGTTAGTTGTATGCCGGTGATAGATATCTCGACATAACTTGCCTCCGGCAAAGACGAGGTCATACGATTCCGTGTATCCAGGCATATAGAAAAGGGAGACGTGGAGAGTTGTGTGTGAAAAAGCCCTTCCGCGAGCGTAGGACTTGGAAACTTATGGGTCGGTATAACGTTTATATACACTTCCGGTCCGCCAGTCGTAACTTGAAAGTCGACCCACTGGCTGTAGTAGAACCGATGAATACAGATAAAGTCACCGGATCTAACCTGGCAAATTCAATTTACCTGAGTGCAGTGTGTTCCTCGATAAGATCGTGGCTCATAATGACTATCTTCTTATCTCCGAAAGTCAGTCTTGAAAGTTCGGGCCTACTAGTAGCCCGGCCTTCTAAGTGATGTGAGCTGATTATCGCAACCTATTCCCGGAAATGTCTGCGACCTTTGAAATACGTGAGAAGTTGGCACCAGCGCCCGGCTGTAGCTCCTGATCAAATTGGCATGGTTGTGTCCAAGTGCCAACGTCGGTTACCACCATGCCCGGTCGATCACGTGAGAGTTCTGGACCGTCATTCCAGTGAAGCCTTCTATCACTACATGTACAGTACATGATTAATTGATTCATTCAACAAACGTTGAAATACCACTTCATAAGCAGACTCGTAGTGCTGTCAAACAATGGCGCAACCAACGACCTTTCGCAAGCCGATCATCGGGCCGGCAGGCCCGATCAAGTTTTTTTAATAACCATCGCCGCCCCTTTCCCCGCAGGTAGGGCGCAAAGGGGTGGGTGAAATGCCATCAGAGAGAAAGAAAAAATGATTATTTGTAACCCGAGGTGAGTAGTGCGGCAGGACCGTAATCGTTGACGTCTTTCCCGGATCATGACCAAGACTCCATGACCCGAAGTAACCGGAGATTGTTCGCAACGGCGTAGAATTAACACACCGGTGAAGAGTTGCAACATGACTCCATCAGCACTATCTTAAGATTAATTTTGTATTGTATTCGAGCAGTAAAAGTCGTACAACCTAGCTGTCAAAACTGGACTGGTCAGAAATCGCCCAACGCCAATGTACACACGTACCATACTGGATTCATGTCCCTCAGGCTCCCTCTGCTCATCTCTCCCCCTCTAGTTCGTTGCGTCGCTGTATCTCCCGAGAGAGCTTCTGCAATGCCCTCTTGATATCCGCAGATAGCATACGACTTCTGCTTCTCAGCTGAGCCAGGGCTGTATCCAAACGTGTGAGCGTCGTGGGATTGGGTGACTCCGATCCCACGTATGTTAAGAGCCATCTCGTCGTGCAATCCAACAATTGCCGCAACATCTGTGGGTTGTCTTCCAGCATATCTGGATCGGCCCAAGCAGGGAACAACAACTCTTCGAAGCCGGGCCGCAGGAGCGCCTTCCAAAGACTCTCAGAAGCACCAATAGGACCGTCCCGTCGGAGGAGCCAACCCACAATTACAGCGAACGGTAATGCCATGGTATCTTTGTACTCTCGGAGCGGCATCATAGCGATGCAACGATCTAAATGGTCATAAAGGAAGTCTTTACGACCCTCGTGCTTTGACAGAACCAACGCTATCTCCAAATCACGAAGGTCACCTTCGGGTACCCTGTTCGCATCCTCGCGGAGCTTGTTCAGAAGGGTGTTAAAGGGATTACCAAGCACGGGCGCAAGTATCTTCAGCAAACTCTCGTTGAAATCTTCGTCATTGGTTTGGAGTAATTCCTTCAGGATGGTAGGCGGGTCTTGGGTAAGGATGGCACGGCGAAGGAATCGAGGGAGGTCGCTTTGATCAGAGATAGCCATAAGGTCATTTAGCTTTCCAGGGTGGAGCAACGTCTTGCATGTAGCGATGAGAACCTTTAGGCCGATATCGCGAACGGAGTATATCTGACCGGGAGCTGTCGCATATAGGATATAGGCGACAAAGTCGGGGTTGCAAGAAAGTGCAGGGTGCTCGTCCTCGTTTGCAAGGATAATTTGTAAGGCGTATGCTGTTTGCGCCAACGCCGCAGGGGCCTCTTTATTGAGCAGATAGGCGAGAAGAGTTTCGGAATCCATGTGCGGCGAGGGTGACTTTTCCTCGTCCGCGGGCCGACCGTCTCCTACGTCGAATGCGCCCACATCCGCTGCCAGTTGTATGACACAGCTTAAGAAAAGCCAGATGTTTGCTCCACTCTTGTCCGCTTTCCCAATCCCTTCTTTGAAAGCGCCTATCATCCAAGAATTGATGGCCGCCTCTTTGAAGACAACCTTGAGATGTGGAATAGAAGTGAGTCGGGAGAGAACAGTCAATGGAACAATCAGATGTTGATGAGTGTCGGGAAGTGGAGCGAGGGGGATCATTGTTAATTTGGAAAGGATCCTTCGTAAACAATCGGCCCTGCAACAATGTCAGATATACTGGACTCGTGATAGGAGACTACTCAACTGTACAATGTTTGGGTCCTGTGAGTTCTGTTCGGAGACCCTAGAACGATTTTCGATGTAAGTACGAGCTCGGTGTTGAGTCGGATACACTACTTACCCGTCTGGTTGCTCAGAGTTCGAGCGCACTACACTAGTACCGTTGAAATATATTTCGAACGTCCGGCAGTATTGGATCTCTTGCGCCCTTTCCAACTTCGACTCCTCTGGCCACTTCAGCTTGAGGAATACCCGATATGCCTCAGGGAGGAAACGTGATTGTCTCGGATGCTCCAACTGCAGTAGAATTTCCAATGGCTGAAGTAGCCAAGCAAGCAAAGACTGCGAAACCTCTCGCGTGGGTGGAAAATCGACCCCACCATCCGGCATATCCAACTTGTGGGATAGGAGCTTGGTGACAATGGTCAGGATGAACAGGAGATCGGAATCAACATCGGGTTTAAGTGACTCCTCTTTGACGCGCCGCAAAGCTGAATGCCAAACATGAGGACTGACTTCCCTGGACACCTGGCACAACATGATGACGAAAGCCTTGCCCAGCCGCAACGCACGATCGCTGGTGGATCCCGTTTCCGTGATTGAACGAATGAAAATGCCATATAGATGCTCGGTAGACAACGATATGTCAAGATGTTCTGGCCATTGCACGTCGGGTACAAGTTCCGCCGCGGCCATGAGGATGTCTGGATCAGTTGATGTTTCCAAGAGCCAAGCGATGGAACGAGGGTCCGAATCACGAGAATCAGGTTGAGGGTCAAGGAAAGTCCGGCGTATGAAGTCCCGAGCCCGACGAGCGGAGTCGCGCACGCGGCATGCGAAGTCGTGGGGCAGGGTCCTGAGCCGAGAGAGGAAGGAACCTGTCGTAGGTAGGAGAAGATTTCGGCCGCCTATAACCCAGGCGACCAACGCGAAGATCGGGCTGCAGATTGCTACCATCACCAGAAGAATGATGGATGCGACAATCAACAACGAGGAAAAGAGAGCCCCAATTAAGTGCGCCAGCATTCTATTTATCCCACTGATCGAGGGTCGCTTTTCATTGTCTTTATCGGTGCGCCACGCCCAGTATTCTGCAATTTCTTCAATCGACTCCATGGCAATGCCGATAGCCACGTGAATTGTGGAAGAAACTGGAGTGTGGAACGGACATGTGGGGGAGAGGAGCGATGCGAGCGTGATGAAGAAGTAAAGCAGTACTCCAAGTGCGGTGGCGATAATAACCATCCATCCAACCCCACGGTTCAGCTCCCATAAATTAATAGCGAGAGAGATGCTGAAGAGTAGAAGGGCCAACTGGATGAGGGCTGGTAATGTCCCCATGACAACTTCGAATCGCCACGCTTTGAGACCATCCAGTTTCTGCTGGCGTCTACGACCCCGCTCCTGTAGCGGACCGTTACGAAGCCGAGTAATATCGCCGAGCCACTGCTTGCCTAAAACAGCGCCCAAGGCGGCAAGCAAACTCGCAGACAGTGCTGCGTATCCAAGTATCTGACTGCAGATGACAGCAGAGCTTGGGCCGTTCCATATCGGTATCCCGATGGTTTGGTTCGCGAGGGCGGTGCTGTTGCTGGACTGAACGAGCATCATCAACAGGGCATTGGTAGTATCGCTAGGGTTGGGCTGTAGATTCGCCTGCGTCGATACGAGGAAGGAGGCCGAGACGGCAGAGAACAGACCAGCCTGAGGAGTGACATCAATTCATCGTGTGACCGAGTAGTAGGTCATTAAGAGCTCACAAAAATCAAGACACCTTCTACGCTGACCGCGTTTGTCTGAAGGAAATCTTTATCGTAGTCCTCTGCTTCCTCCGAATACCTCTTCCAAAACACGGCCATTCTGTCAACAGTTTGGGCAGCTGAGTCCCTGGGCGATGTCAAGCTGAACCATAGCTTAAAACCATCTGGCTGGGACCAACAAAGGGCACTTACCCATCGTTGACGTCGATACTTGCACCGTCCGTCTGTATTGATCCCATCGCTCGATCAGAGTTGAGCGCAACCGTTATCTTGAGAACGGAGTGGGGAGGAAAGTGGCATTGCTGAGTCTTGAACCTTTATGTAGAAAGAGGTCGAGCGCGAGGCTGGCGCTTCGTAGAGCATTTTCGGCAAAGAAGCGCCATCACTGAGCGCTCAGTACTTAGTACTCGATGCTGTCTAAATCGTGCTGCCACCAGTACACTGCCGCCGTGCTCTCCACATTTCCATGACGAAAACATGGATTCAGCTCACTGGAAAAGCCCTTGAATCATTAACGCTTGAACTAGACTTGGCATCATGTCCGGTTGCCTGGAACGCCAACATCAGTTTAGCCGAGAAAGCAAACCTAGGGTGCTGGGCTTGCGCGCGGAAGGCAGTGTAACAAGTTGCCATATGAAGACATATTGATGAAAGGGTCCCTGATTCCACAGTAAAGGCGGAGCCACTGCAAGTATTGTAGTTCTAACTTATTCAAAGGCTGAGGATACCATCGATAAGAAAGATCCGAGTGTATGATAGCCTGTCGGTTTCGCCATCCGCCTAAACAGACTCTTCAAGGTTTTACACAGGGATGAAGAAGTTGAAAATGATGCCGTGACATGAGTTTGAAACTAATAAATGAGCGCTTTCCCACATACGTTTCGTACTCGACCGCCGGGTGGACTTGAGCTTGCCAGTTGTACATGGAGTCCCTGAAATTACCAGCTCAATTAGTATGAGTCTGACTCTCATGTTCAAGAACATGCGGTGAGTGGCACGGATTTCAAAAGCCATGTTGACCGCGATCGCTGCACCGTTCGGTTCCCCGCGATCTAATTTTACGATACTAGTTTACCTCCGTCCGCGACTGTCAAAAGTAC
>JBBPMD010000149.1:0-45349 GCA_038090095.1 Zangia roseola
TCCTGTCGCTGAGGAGGCACGAAGGAACTCGCAGCATGAGGCAGGGGCGGAGGAGCGGACACGGACACGTTCCCAAGCCAAAGCCCATCGCGAAGCATTGCTCGCTGCGCGATCCGAGGAATACACACGGCAAAAAGCGACCACGGAGCACAAGATGGAAGGAAAGGAGAGGCGGCGACAAGCACATGCGGCGAAGAAGGAAGCAGAGGTGGCTGCCCGCAAGGCGGAGGAGGAGCGGCTCAGGCTGGTTGCTGGTGCGTTTATTCTCGTGGCATGTGCTTGACTATCTACGACTGACTAGGCGTACATACATAGAACGACGTGTGGCGGAGGAAGCCGAGACTACACGGAAACGACAAGAGGAAGAGGAGCGCCTCGCCGAACAGCGTCGAGAACGGGAGCTCGAGCGGGCTGTTGTCACGGAGGAAGTACGCCGAAAGGCTCAGCGAGAGGCTGAGGCGGAAGAACGATCGCGATTACGTTCCCAAGCCAAGACAGTGGGTGGGTGGCGATCGCGGACGCAAGCGCCGTTGAGTGGTGCATGGGAGACACGTCCAGAGTCGCCCAAGATGACCGACGTGCCCGATATGACATCAGGAAGGAACGTGTGGCGGCCCAAACGGCTTCAAACTCAGTCTTGAGGCCGGGGTGGATGATGAGAGAAGGACGAGGGAGGAGTGTCGTCTTTGCACCCAAAGACCCATACCTCTCTCGTCCCTTTTCGGTCCTTGCCACAGCTTTCTTTTCTCTCCATTTGTGTCTGCGCGGTTTCTCTTTTGTTCATCTTGCTATCCGACCATCGCAAGGCATCGTCTAATTTGTAGCATTGTATCAAGTACATCTGTACAAAGGTAGTGTTGTGCGGCATCACTAGGTTTGCTTGTCCGATATCATACGTACTCCCAACTTTGATCCCCCGAAAAAAAATAACCTAGATGTATGATACTGAATCAGTCCACGAGTATATGCAATAACTTTACTTGTCCGTCTCCTCCGGAGTCACTTGTAGCATCTTCACTTCTGGGCCGACGTCAGAGACAAGCGCACTGTCAACATGGTTCCGATCTCACCTCCTGAACGTCGTGCCGTCGGCGAATGGCCATCGTCTAGACCGTCTATCGAACTATTCCGGCTCTCCATCCTGAGTCAAAGCACACATCAGACCCATCCGCCTTGAGAAAGATAAAAAGACCTCATACCAATCCCCCTGCCCGACATCAACAGACAACCTGCTCACATCGCTCGCGCGCGACTGTCCACGTCCATGCACCGCACTCCGCATGGACCGCTCTCTCGCCGCCAACTCGGGGGACGTCAATAGTATACGTGGCGGTGAGGACGACGGCGACGGACTCGGAGTCGTCTCGTGATCCGAGGGCCACCCCCATCCGTGCCCACTTCGAGGTGAGGTGATGTCGCGTGAGGCAAATGGCGACCTCGGTGTTCCTGGCGTCGCATTAATCAAGATCGTCGGTATACCTGACCGTGGTCGTCAGTCTATGGCGCCCGTTGACACCGAGAACCAAAGGGGACGTACCTCGAGCCGTTGCGAGAGACTTTTCACGTTCTTGGAGGAACTCGCGGCGGAGGGAAATCATCCTCAACTGGGATCGTACCTTGTCTAGCCCGACGAGCCCCGCGACCACCCTGAGCGTGCCCTCTCGCACTTCGAGTTCTTTCAACCTGGCGTACATTAGACGACCGACGGCGACAGTCAGTCACCTTATAATAGAAAGGTCATGGCGAACCAGACTCACCCCAGCGCCTCCCGATCATCAATCAACTTGTGATGCACCAGTAGTACAAGCATATCCGTAAACGAGATACCCTTGCCCCGGTAATACATCACGTTGGCTTCGTGATAGATCCGCGAGTACACCGCCCGTCGTTTCCGGATTACCCCGAAATCGATTTTACCAAGTAGCCTGTTCAACTTGCGGACGTGGATCCCACCCATTTTATTGTCCTTTTTTGACTTGTCTTGGCACGCTGCGAGGAGGGAAGGCGTGGAATACTGAGACGGGTAGACGCGCACTTCGAAGACGCCGGTGAGTTTCTACGGGAACCGATGAGCGAACGATGCGATGAAGGTCTCGGAACAACGTACAGCGAGGAATGGAACGAGGTTCGGACGTTCCAACTGGCCAGTGTGCGGATCCGCAAACTCTGCCCAAGCTTTCTTGAACGCGCGCATCTCTTGACGCGTGATCGACTTCAAGACACCGCCGCTTGACTGGAACACGTACGAAAAGTTCTGTACGATAACACCAGTGAACATGTTGACAAAGATGTACTGATGAACAAGGTGATCAATCGCGCGAGGGACGGACAGTTTAGGCGTTTCCTCACCATACTGAGCAAGTTCCATGCGATAAACATCGAGAACGCCCAAGCAGTGCTACCACAATCCGTCTGATAAAGACCATCCGGGACCTGCGTGCAGCGCGGGTATGCGATGGCGCTGAACGTGAGGATCATTGTCAATGTCAATCGGGCCCTGCGCAAATGGGGGACTGACTAATCGTGCATGAATTGATTCCAACCTTCCCTACCGCATCATTAGCACAGCTGTTTTGATCACTGACACGACCACTCACCCAGTGCTCATAAATATCAGCATGAGGAGCGCCGATCCCATAGTTTGATAATTCTGATAGATGTTTTCTCCCGAGTGCCACTTCGTCAGCCCAAACACTTCCATGTACATAATGGCGAAAAATAAAAAGAGCGTAAGCCATAAGGCGAGCAAATTCAGGATGACCGGCAGACTTGCTCTGCCAAAGAATTACTGAGTGAATGGAATTGGAAACGACAGTAGTAAAGACATACCTTCCTGTCTTGAAGAGCTGATTCAGAGAATCAACCCTCTGAACAAGCTTGAACACAATACTGATCAAGAACAGTTTCTGCAGTAGCTGGACGTTGAAACTCTCGGGATAAAAGTAAGCGACGAGGGTCGAAGTGAAGCTCCCGGTTGCCACTATGATATCAAAGAGATTCCAGCCGTTACTGCGGAAGAAATGCCACCCCAGTCCGTACAGCCGGATGGTGGTGTCCACCACGTACAACAAGGCAATGAAGAGCGAAAATGCATCTGTACAGGCTTCCTCAGCACCGCCCGCACTAGCGTGGAGATTCTATAGTGTTACTCACTGTGCCAATCATTTGCGGTTTCTGTCGAAAACGCTTCGGTCCTATGGTGGTCTCGTTAGTACTACCAGTCGGTTAGTGGCAGAAAGAACAAACATGAGTACCACCATCTGGATTACGAATAGTAGGGTCATCATCCTCGCCCACCACCCATGCTTGTGGATCGCGCGGTCATAGCACCAAGCGCGTACGGGCGACGTCGGACGAGCCTTTGGTCTCTTGGACGGCTTGAGTCCCTTGATCAGTTTCTGCAAGTCAATCCACTCTCGTTGCGCTTGAGTCAGATAGGCCGATCCAGTCCGGGACAGGAAATTGCCGATAATAATACTGTGGACCATCAAGAGTCAGAATACGTACGCGAAACCGTCCATAGATGTCCTCCTTACCTGACGAACAAGGTAAAGATCACGACACCACCGAGTAAGTTGTATATCACGAAAAAAATCGCGTTCGCTTGCGAAGCGTTGGTCCGTGGTTGCTGACCTTTGCCAGTGATACTCATCGCAATGGTCATGACGTCGATCCATCCTTCCAGCGACATGATTTCGAAGGGGATGGGCAACGACGCGGGGAAATTGTCAAATGAAAACTTGGTCAAGGGCGCAGGATTATCCCAAGCACGTGGTACCAGGAACCCAAAGCTTTCTCCATAGATAGTGTTCACGTATTCGTTAGTGCAGTCCCTTATACCAAGGATGCTCGGGCTAGTGTCGCTGCATTCGTTCATCAACCCGGCAAAGATATTCGTTCCCCAGACGTTGAAAGGGATGAGATAGAGTATAGCGAGAACGGCGGCATCGAGTATGCGTATAAAGCCAGCCACAATCAAGTGCTCAAAGGTACTCCGCATCTTCTCAATCAAGGTCATAAATCGGAGCGCTTGCAGTGCCTTCAGGGCGCGAACAAATCGACTGAGGCCCCCGACGAAAACCAACGTGAACGTCGTATTCACGAGGACGCCTGCCATGATGACGAAATCGAGAACGTTCCAAATATTGCGGATGTATGCGTTGGGGGTGAAAAGAAAGCCGTCCGCAATGATCTTGATTAAAAATTCAACGACCAGTATCAGGCCGAAGACGGATTCTATGATGTTGAACCACGCAAATGACGTTGGGCCGTGCTGAAGGTGGTAGCTTCACCGGTAGAGAGGTGTCGCAATCGCTTCGGTGGTGACGTTGCAGAGAACGGCCAAGAGAAAATCCAAAACGTCTTGTCATACGTCGGATATCTCCGAATCAAGTCGATAGTCCGAGTCCAATGGATATCGTCAGAGTCCTTGGGAGATGGCTCTTTCTTCAGCCTCGCCAATATGTCACTAAAACAACTCGTATGAGAAGAGGAAGCCGCCAAGTTGATGAACAGTCCCTCACCAGTAATGATCCTTTTCGTCTACAACCTGGTCGGACGATTCTCTTGATTCGGAGCATACTTGATGCAAGTCGAGAAGTGGGATGTCCTCGGTTGTCTCACCTCCTGTGAATAACTCGTGAAGTAGGCCGACCGAGTTTTGTCGTAGATGGGACCTGCTATTCGTACTCAAGGGAACGCGTCCCTGGGTGATGCGATATCAATGCCTAGGCAAAATCAAAAGCCGTTCCACCAACCTGGCCCGACCGATAATGCATAAGCAACGGATCACGTTGCGTCAACGTCTCTCCAAAAACCAACGTCGAAGACGAGTTTTCCGCGTTGACAATCGTTGACTTCTTCCCGAGCCATAGATAGGGATTGAGCATGGTTATCCATCGACTGCTGCTTGTCTTGCGATTTTGTTCTGAGAGGTTTGACACCTGCATATCTCTCTTCGCCTCTTCCGCCACATCAAAGTTCTCGTTGATGACAGCAATGAACATTTGCATGACGATGACTACAAAATCACCTGGTTAATCATACGGAAACATCTAGTAACGTCAACTTACAATTTGAAAAGAGGAACCAACACAACAGAAGCATGCACACGATAACTACTTGACCAGAATAAAACTGACGTTGGCACCTCTGGATCTAGAAGTAATCCAGAAACACATATGCGAGCGAAAGCTTCAACTGTGTCCACGAACGTTGGCAACGCGCATAGACGCGCGACGGAAGGCATTTTGGATGACCGACCCAGTACGCGAAAGGGGTGAAGGACTCAGAGTGGTATATCGGCGTCTACGTCGTGGTGAGAGGCCAACGGAGTGTTCCGAGTCGACAGACAGCGCGCTCGACCATGGACCAAGAGGTGTTCGCTGAGCCGTCGTTGTGAGACGCCTTTCGTCGTCGTCTTGAATGGTGTCCACGTCCGAGTCCGAGGCTGATTGCAGAGAGGTAAAAGATACATCTGGGTGGGCAGAAAATGCGTGAAACGAGTTCTTGCGTTCGACCGGGGAAAAGAAGGGGTCGTCTTCGACTCGGAGCACTGCTGGACTGGATGGTCCTACTAGACGTGGCGGGTCTTCGGCATTGCTCCAACTGAGACGTCTGCGGGTGTATGCTCGGCCACTGGCATCTGACGGCGCTAACGTTGGCGAGGGTGGAACAGAGATACCCAGACCAGTGCCGGAGACGTCTACCGCGGAAGAAGACGAGCTGTTGGGCGAATGCCTAATGTCGTGGTGACCTCCCACATCCGTGTCCATGGATGAGTTTGAGCGCGGAAAACTTGGCGGGTGTCGAGATGGTTACGTTCCGAATAGTAGGTGTCATCACAACCGCCAAGTAGTTGTATGTGAACAGTCAGCACGACTCGGACTCTGTTTCTGATCATGCAAGATCTTTCACTTGGAGTCGTGTTCACAGTGAGTACTAGCATCCAACAACGGGTCTTGGTTAAATTCGATTTAGGAACCTCCCCGTCCTCCCACCCCACCCCCTACCGAGTCCCTCTATTCACGCGGTCCTGGAAAGACTGATGTCACCATCAGACTCGTTGGTTCCCATCCCCTTTGGGGACACCACTTGTGAGAACCTGATACTTGGCCACCGGGCCATCGTCTCACATCTTTTAGATGGAACGCGGCAATCGCCTTTGCTTCATATCTAGACTCGCACCAGGAATTGATCCGCAATAAATTCGTTCTGGAGCTTGGGGCCGGCGGTGGCCTCCCCGGCATCGCGGCAGTGCAGAACGGAGCCACAAGAGTAGGTGATAGCCAGCCGTCTGACCGCGAATCGGACACTTATGCGGCCACGATATAGGTCGTACTGACAGATTATCCTGACGCAGCCTTGATCGAGAACCTTGCCTACAATGTCACGCAGAATATCAATCAAGATCTAGAGAACGGCGTGACAACACAGGTGAATCTTTTCCAACAATCGACATGCAGCTACTGACATCCTTGTGAATCCTCCCATAGGGTTACCTTTGGGGCAAGCCTATAGACAGCCTCGTCGCTTCCCTCCCTGAAAACCGAGAATCGTGGAGGGGATTCGACTTGATCATCCTTTCTGATCTCATATTTAACCATTCTCAGGTAAAACTGTCCACCTTCACGTGCCAGATATGATGTGCCTATACCATACCCTGCAGCACGAAGCACTACTCAGCTCCTGCGAGTTGTGCCTCACGCCTAGACCTGGAATGTACAACGACGCCGCGGCACTTCCAGACCCACCTCCATGTGTCCTCGTGTTTTACACCCACCACCGCCCACACCTCGCGCACCGCGATCTCGGGTTTTTCACCATGGCTCGTCAACGGGGCTGGAATTGCGAAGAAGTTTACACGAAAAAGTTCCCAGTAAGTCGGACATTTGACACCGTTGCATCCGCACCTAACCCCTCACCAGCCCATGTTTCCGAATGATCCTGGAGATGTCGACGTTCGTTCTACAGTCCATGGGTGGAAATTGACACGAGCTTGAGACCAGTTTCATCGCCCAAAGAGGCTTTTGGTGTATTATGGTTGACGCGTTTACTGACGTAGAAAGAACAAGAAAGAAAGAACAGAATACAAGTGTGTCCGTCGTATGATACAGTTAACCCTACTGACCAGCGTCCATGCGATGCAAAAATACAATGTCCATCATACACATTCGAGCTTGCCAACGAGAACGAGCGCCTCACCCGATCGATTTCTGATCAGCAGGCGGCGGCGGCGGCTGAGGCGAGACGTTGATCGCTTTCTGAACGACAGGCCCCTCCACCGGGGCTTGATACTCGCTCTGCTTCTGATCCGTGGCGACCTTTTGGTCAGCAGGTCCTTGCGGTGGCGCCTGGTACGTGTATTTGACGTCCGAAGGCGGCTGCGGTGGTGGTGCGTACCCGCCCGGTTGTTGGCCAGAGGGGGGTGGAGGCGGTGGAGGCACCGAACCACCAGCGGGATACTGTCCCTGGGGCGGAGCTGCCGCCGTAGTCTGAACGTAAGACGTGGTCTGTTGTCCGCTCGCAACCGCGCTGCCTCTGGGGACGTATTTGCCCATGCCAGAGTCTATCCCGGTTGGAAATCCGCTCGTTTAGCGAGAGGCATAACGACGAGGTGGGACTTACAAGTCCAGTTTTTGTAACCATATTGTTCGTTCGCATCGGAGCGCTTCATGACGAGCCAGATGGCGTGCTTTGAGAATCAGAGTCAACTACTTTTTGACGGATTCTTGGAAGAGGGGCTTACGAACAATCCAGGCAGGTATCCTAACCTGTCAAACTTGATCAATCCGCCAGACTTTCAGTCGTTGGGAAATAGAAACGTACACCGTCAACAAGAAGTTGAGGCAGAGATCACCCCCGCATCCTGAAATAAATGCAACCGCTGCCGGAGGGAAAATGATAGCTACCTACAGCGTATGATGCAAAAGGGTCAGCGGTAAGCACTAGCATGGCTTGCTGTACCGAATTTTAGAAATACTCACAAGCAAAAGTATCAGAGTATCAGATTCGCCAGCCATGGTGATAAAAAAAATTGGTACAAGTTAAAATGCTGCAACAGTCTTTAGGAGAGGAGGGTGTGATGTCATTCTATGACATATCCACATTTGGAAAGGCAAAGGAGAAAAAAAAAAGAGACGACCGTGTGGTTTTGATCATGACAGCGGAACTAACGTAGTTGAGCAAGGAGAGTAGAAAACAAGCACGAAACGAACGATATAACCACGGGTACCTGAACTATTTTACAAGTCGTCGAAATACTCCATTTCAGACCCGTATGTCCACACTAAATAGAGAAAAACGGTTGTTCTGGATTTTGCGTCTGCTGCTGTTGCTGCTGCAAAGCAAATGGATTGTTTGTGTGCACCCCCGTCTTTTGCACGGCAACACGACCAGCCTGTGTTTGCCCATATCGCATGGCACCAATATTTCCAAACGTATCCTGCCCGTCGTCGCGGCTTGCAAACAAGTTTGCGAGGTGGGAATGCTCCTGGTCTGCACGCATCTGTCCTCTGCCCGCCCCGCTCGCAAATGAAGACGCGTCTGGTTTTGACTGACCACTAGAAGAGGTAGGTGCGGGCGAAGGACTGGAACCATACGATGGCGGTGCCGAGTTTGCATATGTTCCCTGCAAGTTAAATGACGGCCCGCCTGGGCCGGAGCCATTGATTTGGGGTGACGGGGTGTGAGACACAGGAGACGATGAAAACGCGGGTGCGAACGGATTGTTGGAGCTATAAATGGCAATTAGTTGGAAAATACGATGGGCATAGAAAACCTTTGAGCGCACCCAAACCCGGTAGGCTGTGCAAACAGTTGCTGCTGGGCCTGCTGCTGAGCTTGCTGTTGAGCTTGCAGTGCCTGTTGTTGACGGAGCCATTCTTCCTGTTGTTGCTGTTGCAAAGCCTGTGCCTGTTGTTGAGCTTGTAATTCCTGCTGCTGGCGCATCCATTCCTGTTGCTGTCTCATATATTCGGCCTGTGCTAGCATGAGTACAGTGCCATAGTAAATGAAGCAAATGCCGAGATACCTGCATCGCCTCCTGCTGTACCTGTTGTTGGTAAGGATTGAAGGACGTGAATTGCGGTTGTATCGTATATTGCGGTTGAACGGTGAACTGGGGCTGCAACCCAGTCGCGTATGGTGTGGGATCGGTAAATGGGAAGGGGTTGTTCGAACCGTTCGCAGGCGAAGATCTAAATCACCGACGACCTCAATAAAAGAGAGACTCGAAGAGAGATGCACATACATCTGTGCCTGATCATCAAACAACGCGGAAGCGTTCAAATCCTCGACGGCCTTGTTTCGTTTGGTCTCTTCCTCCTCACTAAGTCGGATGGCGCGCTCCAAGTCCTTCTCCTCCGCCACTCGAGCCTGCTCTTCCGCGTGACTCTGCTTCGATGCCTCGATGGCGCGCTTGAGTTCATCATCGTCCCCGGTCCCACCGCGACTTCTCCTCGGAGCTGGCGCCGCATCGCTTCTTCTTCCCATTTCGTCCTCCTCTTCCATGCCCGGTTGCCCTTTGATCATACGATCTCGCATAGAAGCCCGGTTTCTCCGCTCTTCCCGAAGACGTCCAGCATCGCTCAAAAGGTTCGAGATATCCTTTGCCTTTTGCCTCACGTTGGCCCCACAATCCTTGCCATCTTCGTCCACGTACTGGAACTCCTTGAGCGTCTTGATGATGTACAGGTTATCCTTAAAGTACAGCACGACGTTCTCCGACCCTGCGTGCAACAGGTAATCGAGCACAGTGAGAGACTGCAAGTCCTCTCAGCCGACCACGAAAAAAAACGGATGGCATCGCCAACACGCACCTTGAACACGTGTCTCCAATTCTTACCCTTGTCGTTCAGTCGCTTATCGAGCATCTCCATGATTTCGACAAAGTCGTTCCTGAGTAAAGAACAACGGTTAGGGTCGGCGGCACGATACGTGTCGCCAAGCATCGCGGGAGTGGAAAGGGCGACGCACTGGTTATAGCTCAGCTGCGCAATCTCGTTCATCTGCGTACCCGAAGGCCCCCATGGATCGTTGGACGTGGCATCCCGAACTTTGGCCTGCGTATCCGAATAGCCCTTGGTGTAGTTCTTGGCTACTCGCAAAGCGCCCTTTCCAAAGTGTTGCAGTGACATCGCAAGCCGATGAGATGTAAAAGTGCCGCAGTATCAGCAGGGTATTAGAGAAGGTGTACTTGCATGAGAGATGCGTTGCAAACGGAGCTGAATGGAGTAAGCAACTGCGGTGTACCCAGGAACACCATTATGTGATATTTAACGTTTATGAAAATGTAATCACGCCGATGGTGAAGCGGTTATCATGCTTGCCTTCCAAGCAAGCGGCAGGGGTTCGACTCCCCTTCGGCGTATTTCTTTTTCCTCTCAATTCCACACGGATAAATCTTTTTCTCCCGCGATGTCGCACACCATGGGTCTTATCCATCTTTCAAGCCCGAAGCCTGAGCCCGGAGGTTCGACCATCCGTTGTCCTCCGATCACGTCAATACGGTCGTTTTTAGTGACCGGTTCCTCGTGGTGCAGGCCACGAGTGTCGGGACCTTTTGCCTCATCAACGTCAAATGCCAGCTCGTCCTCGTGCCCACGGTGTGAATAGCATTGACTAACTGATCAAATGCGTCCACCTGGGCTGACAGTAAATTCGGGACAGCATGCGATGTTATATAATATTGCCCTGCACGACGACATTACCCAGTTCTGGCTATACTCTACCAAAGAGGAACTGCTTCAAGCAGGTGAACTAGAACTATATACCATGTATCGAACGCAATAAGATAGCAGCATCAATACCGAGAAAACGAAAGGAAGATCGAGCACCAAAGCATGGGTAGTAGCAAGGCGATGAGTATAGGCAAGTTATCGGTATACGACATGCAAAGGATGTTTAGCACAAGCGCAAGAAGCAATTAGGGGGCATGTCAAGCGTGCCATGTCAAGCGCGTCCTGGATTTAAATGTGACTCCAAGGGAGAGGCGCGAGACAGGTGTCAAGAATGAAGTCAAGCAAGAGGCTGCAGGCGTATCGTTGGATGGGACAAGGGAGGGTCATTATAAACACGATAAATTACGCTCCGGAAGACGTGCCTGGCATCACGTTAACACGAAGAGAATCCCAAGAGGATCAATCAAATGTGCAATCAATTCCAAGAGAGCGTCAAAAGTACCCAGCGGGCATGGGGGGTAAGGGCGGTACGGGTGGAGGGACTTCGGAACCACCCCAATATCGACTCCCATTAACCACAATTTCGTCGCCATTCTCATCCAGGTCTTCATGGTCCAAGAGATACATCGTTCGTCTGCCAGCTGTCTGGTCATCGGAAGGGTACAAAGACGCGTCGTCGTCTTCCACGTCAATGAAACTCTTAGGAGCGACATCGTCAACATCAACATCACCGTCATCATACGTGATGATACTGCTAGTGTCTCTGTGCATCGGCTGCGAGTAGACACTTGAACTGTTGTCGTTGTCGCTTCTATCCGAAAATCGAGACTGGACATCCTTCGCAGGTCTGCCAAATGTAGACGAGATGGGTTGGCCATAGCTAGATTCGGACATATTGGATGCGCTCGTCGTCGGGCGGAAAAATTCCAGCTTATTCGACGGATCAGTTCGTTCAGAGGCTGATGATATATGTGACGACCGCACAGAGGGCCCGGAAGATGATCCGGAGAGCGTGAATGTGCTAGGTGAAGGACTCTTGGACATTGGCACTGATAGAACTTCCGACAACGGCACAGACGATACAGACGAAAAGTGCTCGTGGAACTTTGAGGGAGACGAAATTGGTGTGCGTGGACGTGTGCTCGCGGTTAGGAATGGTGACGGAGGTAGCGGTACATCAGGGGGTCGGCGCCGTGGGGACGGAGGCGGGGCATGCTGAATCTTCCGTTGCAAGAAGGCAGGTGCGCCACCCATCCCAGCTGAAAGAGCTGTTCCGGATTGTTGTCTCAACATGACTTTACCATTGAGCTGCGTACTCTCGGAACCCATTGTGAATTCCCCGTTACGCGTAGGTGGCCCGACAGTGGGTAGGGTCCTGGATGATAGAACAGGTCTGAAAGGAGATGCAGTTCTACGCGGAATTAATGGTTGGGTTGGTCCCGGGGTTGTAGGAACGACAGGAATCGGGCGTGCAGGGGAGCTTCTGCTGGATTGCACGATTGGTGTCACTGGCAACGGAGGTAGCACCCCGTTAGTTGACGCTGACGGCGATGGTGGGGGCTGAGGGAGAGGGAGAGTAGGCGGGGGAGCTGGCGGAGGAATGCCAAGGTGCTGTCTCGAGGACGAAGCTGTGACTGGTCTTGAAATTGATGCTGTTCCTGGCGCGTGGCGCGTCGATGATGCTGAGGTGGTAGAAAATGAAGCGGTCGAGAGCGGAGTACCTGGCGCAGAGGGAGGAAGAGGGAATGTCGCAGCGGTAGCGGCTGGGGTCAGTAGAACGGGAGCTGATGCTGATGCCACCAGTCGTGAAGCAGGTCGCTGAGGTGCAGACAAGTGATCCGACCGTTGCGGAGGCGTCGTTCTCGTATGACCAGGCGGCGGGCTCTTACTTACACGCCGTCTCGGAGGGGAAACTGGCGGATTCGTCGAGCTTAATGATAAAGGAGAGAACGCAGAGCGCGTGGGTGATGACGGTGCCGCGCGACGTTCGAGGGGCTTCGGGCTCGATGGTCTCGGGAGAGTTGGAAGCGCAGGGACTGGAGGTATGCTGGTCTCATCGTCATCGTCACTTGCAGACTTTTTCGGGCGCCTTCGGAAGAAAGCCATTGCACGAGATTTGACCTTGCCAGGTGACTTGCCCTGGGACTTGTTCGAAGACGCGGAAAGATAGCCACCGTCTGAGGCGTAATCCCCGTCCTTGTCGCCAGATCTGTCAGGGGTTTTGGGTCTTAAGAGCTTCTTTCCTTTCGGTTTATCCTTCCCTTTGCTCGCTTTCATCGTTGAAAGATATTGGCCTTCGCTGGTGTAACCGGAATCACCATACTCCAGCTCAGGACTTTCATGGCTAGGGTCGCGGTGGAAACTATCTTCCTGACTATGGGAGCGCACCGTGTCTTGGTGGAGTCTCCCGATGGGTAGACCCTTGGGTTCCGTATGTGCTCCGTGGGGAGATAGGGCAAAGGGTGAGAACAACTGTAACTGATCCGAGGAAAAGTCGCTAAAATGTACATGGGGAGACTCTGTGAGACTCGGCTTGTGCATGTGTACCTGGATGGTAGCGATGGCCGCAGTATGAGCATTATTTGCGGGGGAGTTAAGGGAGGATGATTCATCAGATGTGGAATTCGAACCCGAAGTGAAAGTGGGGGTTACGTCCTGGAGAAATGAAGGTGGCATGAGCGGGGGCGTCGTTGACGAGAGGGAAATGTGATCGGGTATACACACCTCCGTTACATCCAGAGATGGTTCTAGCTGTGGTTCGTTGACTGGCTCAGGGTAGATATCCTCTGGTTCCTCGGTGACAGGGTTATTGAAGATCCAATCTGCAACGGTCGAATTTTGGGCAAAACCGAGTTCAAGAGCGGTCTCGAGAACCGAAGCTCGGACGACATTTGAGCTGCGCTGAGAGTCGCCAAGTTTGGTGGCCCTGGTAGGGCGACGACGAACTTGCGGAGATCCGGATGCCATGAAGTGGGAAATTGAAGCGGAAAGGAGCGGTGGGCTAGGGGAAGACTACGACTGCGACAACCAGACAAGGAAGTGCGTTTGGAACGATCGAAAATAAATTGTCAAAGATATGATGGTTGTGAGGAAAAAGCCATTTGGCGGTAAGAAGAGCGGATACTGCGGGGGAAAAGCGGTCTCACTGAGCCGCTGACAGGTGACAAAGATCTGACGGTGCTAATATAAACAAGCTCGGAAATTGAAGTACAAGACTCACTACTACGACACGCTGAAAAGGTGAGGAGGAGGAAAAGAGCAAGTCTTTTACTCGAAAATGTTCCTATTTACCAATTGGGGATTCAGGGTAGTACCTGTACTAATATTGCCACTAGCAGTGACATATAATGAGAGTCATCTGCCGCACTCAACGGGTCCATCGCTGAAACCTGCACCCCGGCATCAGCGATCGTCTTGCAGACTCAGTTGAGCTCATCGATGATCCCCCTTTCTCGTCATTCTTCAGACGTGTTTGAACGTGTTTAATAGATTTTCACGAAATGTATTGCGTAAAAATTCAGACGAGCACCCGGGACAATTTTTAAAGCCTTGACTCTGACTGAACTCCCTCATGACAAGTTCGTCCCCAAGATCCGAGGGAACAGTACTGCCAGGTTCTGTTCCTTCCGCTAATCCATCCGTAACGCTCAGAAAGTCGCTCAGAACCGCTACGCCCTTCATCCCGCAGTTCGTCCGCAAATTTGGTGCCGGAATTTTACAGGACATCAGCGCCCGCGCCCCCTGGTACCTCAGTGATTGGACCGATGCTTGGAATTATAGAGTTCTTCCAGCTACCACTCTGATCTTTTTTGCAAAGTATGTTCTTTCGTAACGTGCCTTAATTGCTCGCCTGATTCGTCGTCGAGCGTCCTGCCCGGCATTGCCTTTTCTCTGGACCTCATAGAGACCACCCAACAATATGGTGTTGCGGAAGTTTTGGTGTCCTCGTTTATGGCCGCATTCATATTTTCTGTCATTGGTGCCCAACCCCTCACCATCGCTGGTGTCACTGGTCTGTGCTGTCCATTGTCGCAAATTCATTGCCCCTAATCGATACACAGGTCCTATTACCGTTTTCAATAAGACGATTTATGACATCATACAGAAACAACCCGATCCACCCAACTATCTTTGGTTTGTCGGTTGGGTATACCTTTGGGCTGCCATATTCCATTGGGTCGCTGCCGTACTCAATTGTATGTGTTTTCAATCACTCCAAGCAAAGTTGAAATCTAACACAAAAAAAAGGGTGTAACTTTTTGAAATATGTGACCCTCTTTTCTTGTGATACGTTTGGGTTCTACGTGTCGTGGATCTACCTTCAGTACGGTGTGCAGGTTATCACTCGCCAGTTCGACAATGGTACCGATGGCGCGTTTGTCGCCATCATCTTAGCACTTCTTATGGTCGTCACCGCCTTCCTTTTCCAATCACTCTCACAGACAGCCTATTTTCACAGGGTTGTCCGCCGTTTCCTCGCGGACTACGGCATGCCGATATCTCTCGTCACCGCGTCTGGAATAGCGTATTGGGGCCGATTCCGTTCTGCCAACCCGATGACTCTTCCAGTGGGTGGTGCTTTCCAGGCAGCAAACGGACGTCCGTGGCTTGTAAGGTTCTGGGAACTTGATGGAAAATGGGTAGGCATCGCTTTCCCATTCGGCATCGTGCTGTGGATCTTGTTCTTCTTCGATCACAATGTCTCTGTATGTTCGCTCGATCACTCGTTCGTTTGATGAAGATATTGATCTTCATCCTAGTCTCTGATGGCACAAGGCTCCCGGTTTCCCTTGCGTAAACCTCCAGGTTTTCATTACGACTTCTTCCTCCTTGGAATCACGACTTTCATTGCTGGGTTGATTGGCGTCCCCGCTCCGAATGGATTGATCCCCCAAGCACCCATCCACACGAATTCTCTCGCAGTCATGGGATACCAGTCTAAGAAGTCCGACGAAGAGCACCGAACCCAGACCGAAAGCAGCCCCGTCGGCCGTCCAGATGAAAAACAGTCAAAGGACAGCCCTAGTGTTCTACAAGAGGTTCCCGTGACCGTGGTCGAGCAGCGGGTCTCCAATCTCGCACAAGGGACGCTCTGTCTCGTTCTCCTCACAGGTCCATTCTTGCATCTCCTCCATCTCATTCCAAGAGGGGTGCTCGCAGGGCTCTTGTGAGATATTTCCTCGTAACCCGCGCACACCGTGACTGAGCACGTATGGCAGTTGGTATATGGGGATAGACGCCCTCCTGGGAAATGGGATCACCCTCAAACTACTCTACCTCATCCGAGGAAAATCGCTCACCCCTCCCGACGAACCCTTCCGGAAGGTTCGCAAATCACGTCTGATCTTGTTCGTCTTCCTCCAGCTCGTCGGGTTTGGTGCCACGTTTGCGATCACACAGACGGGAGGTACGTATGAGTGTTCCGATTGTCCCCAGTCAACACAAACGGTTTCACTGATCGACTTTCAGTTGCCATAGGCTTTCCGGTCGTGATTCTGTTACTTGTTCCGCTTCGGACGATTGTCATCCCCAAACTGCCTTTTACGGCTGAAGAATTGTCCATCCTTGATGGCCCGACCGCTTCTCCCTTTGTGAGTCTCCGAGCTTCGTCCCTATCATTTTAGCTGAGTTCTCACGATCATAGACCATGGAATCGGTTGGTGGTTCTCTCTGACACACCGGCGCGCGGTGTTAGCACAGGCACGCGCAGGTTGATGATCGGATCAATTGGGTAAAGAAGGCACGCATTGCCTGGTTGGAAGTATCAGGATGCTCCCCCATAACCTACCTTGGTGATTGTGATAGACATAGATGGATTGGTAAGATACTAACTTAAGTAATTCGGATCAAGGTTTGCATGGTCGTGGTAACGCTGGCCATGGAGTATATAAAGGAACGTACGTTGGGACGGAGTCGCCGGGTCGAATGTACCCCAACGTACAAGGCGAAAGACTCCGAGGAACCTGGAGTGATTTTATGACAGAAAGATGGTACAACATAAATGAACGAGATGCCAAAAGCAAAGACGCATGTGTGACAGGACAAGGGCGAAATAGGGTGATTCCCTACAATAGTTGGTTTCTTTCAGTACCGTAAAAACACGAGAACATTCACACTACGCCATGAGCTGTTCATCTACTTCGGCGATCTCGTCATCTTCTCCAACTTGAAGCACATCCAAACGACCTCTTTTTGCCTGCCGACTCACCATGTCCCACTGTGTGTCTTCGACTCGCCGCTTGGAGCTCGATGGCTGGAGATTGGCCGGCAAATCGGTGCTGTCGCGATAAGTGTTCACCAAACGCACAAAGTTGTTGAAAAATAAATGTCCCTGCGCTTCTGCGAGGTCAAACGCCGTCTGACCCTCCGCATTGCGCACAAAGGGATCGCAACCGGCACTGAGAAGGAATCCCACGGCCTCCCATGGATCGTTGCCCCTTCTCGGGACTAATAATTTGAAGCCTTGTCGGATGACGATATGTAACAGAGTATCCCCGTTCGGTGCGAGTATGTGTACGTTGGCCCCTTTGTTGACAAGTAAACGAAACATTTGCAAGGCAGAAGACGACATGCCGGGGTTTTTCTTTCCTAGCGGAGCAGTGGCGGCAAGAAGAATATCGGAAGGAAGGGGGGCATTTAATGACAACAGATATTTGACAAGATAGAGAAAGCCGCTGCTTGCTGCGGCATGTAGTGGCACATTGCCAGCTAGGTTTGGTTGCGAGGGATCACATCCCCACTCGACGAGGACTTGTGCGGTTTCCAAGCGAGTCTTATAGAAACCGTGAGCTAATGCAAGGTGTAATAGAGTGTCGCCTTTTGATGTGGTGACACGCTTATCGGCGCCCTTGTTGATCAACGTACGCAAAATCTTTGGTTTGTTGAATCCTGTCCTGTCTGAGGCGGCGAAAACAAGCAGGATATTGGGATCGAATGGCACGCCTTGTGAAATGAGATATTCCATCGCTGAGAGGTGTCCACCTGTGGCCGCGGCATGAAGTGCTGTCTCTCCAGCCAGATTCTGGGCGCGAGCATCACATCCGGCGCCAATCAAGATTTGAGCGACCTTCAGAGGGTCATCGACATTTCTGAACCCAGAAGAAAGAGCGAGATGCAAAGCAGTATCGCCATCCCTGGTGACAACGTCCGTAGCAACCCCTTTCTCGATAAGAAAACGAATTATTTGTATTCCGGAGATGCGAAGTGACCGAGTGCACGATGCGGTGAGTAGTATGTCGGAGGGAAGTGGCAAGCCGATCGAAAGCAGGTGCTTGATGACGGATACAAATCCTCTACGTACTGCAATTTGGAGGGAAGTTTCACCGGCTGAATTCAATGCAAGGGGATTGACTCCGGCACGAACAACCGCTTTGGTCAGTTGCAGTACCTCGTGATCTGGGAACGCATTTTCCAAAATGCAATGCAGCGCGGTGTTTCCGTTTCCCGCGATGGCGCGAGGGTTGGCCCCTCGTTCGAGGAAGAAAGCGTGTAGACCCCTCCCTGCTCGCAGTACAGGCGCGAGCATGATATCATGAGGGAGTGGCACGCCTCGCGAAAGAAGGTACACTATAATCGGCTCGTAGATTCGAGATCGTCCAGCGATATGTAAGGGTGTTTGTCCAGCTGCGTTGCGCGCACTGGCATCACATCCAGCATCGAGGAGCATCTTTACCATCTTTACCATATATTCCATATCGTAGGTGGACAGAATGCGATGTAGTGCGTTATCTCCGTCGGGAGAAACTACATTGGCATCTTCCCCCATCTCGATGAGCATTTTGGTCAATTGTAGTGATTTCAGAGACGGTTCCGCGACGCTGGATGCCCGAAGTATGGCGTCGGGAGGGAGGGGAACCTTCAATGCGAGAAAGTACTCCACGACCGACAGGTGTCCTGTCTGCAATGCGATATCCATAGGGGTATCTCCAACTGCATTGACTACACGCGGACTGCACCCTGCCTTAACGAGGAGTTTGGCGCTCTCCAAGCAGTCTTCCTCAGGGCCTTGATGTCCATTCAAGTTGGATACGAAACAGTCCAGAATCCAGTGGAGCATTGTATCCCCGCCGTCTGAAGCCACCAACACATCCGCATCGTTGTGAATGAGGTACCGAATCATCGATGCCTTCCCCGAGCGAGCTCGCGAGGCTGAAAGAAGGATGTTTCGCGGCCGCTGGATACGAAGTGAAAAGATGTATTGAACAACAGTCTTAAAGCCGAGGCTCGTGGCAAAGTGTAGGGGTGTTTCGCCATTGAGATTGTAGGCGAATGGATCGCAGCCAGCGCTGGTTAAGAGTTTGACTCTCTCTAGACAATCGCCCTCAGACGTGTTACATTCCTCGGAATTCTCCAACGTAACATGTAGTGGAGTGTCTCCGCGAGATGTGGTTGCATGGATATCCGCTCCCCCGTCGAGAAGAAGTCGCATCGTCCATGAGCTCGGGGGAATTCGCTCCTTCGCAGTGCACGGTTCACAAAGCAGAATGTTTGGCGGCGGCGGGATGTTCAATGATAGTATGTACTTCAGTGTAGAGACATGTCCTGCCGCAGTCGCTTGGTGGAAGAGCGTTTGCGTGAGCGAGCCATGGGCAAATGGATCGCAGCCAACTTGAACGAGTCTGCGGAGAATGGTAACGATATCTTTATCCTTTGGCCACGCGTCTGAGTTCAAAACATTCTTGTGCGTGAAATCCAGGTCATTGAGGAACCCAAGTAGGGGAAATGTGTCCTGAACTTCAAGCGCCCACTCTGCGAAGTCGTCGGTTTGCATTAGCCTTGCCGCGACACAAGCACCCGTTACACTTTTTAGATACTCGGCATTGAGAACCTTCGCGAAGATTCTTCCTGGAACAGGGCCACCCCTGGTTAAGATGAGATTCACGACGGCACTAGATCCGTGGCCGACGGCGGCTTCGAGTGGTGTCACTTGCTGAGGACGGAAAGCCAGGAGCCCTCTGCGATTGAGAGCGGCGCCTCGGGAGAGCAACGTCTGAGCGTGTGTGATCTTATCCAACTGAGCAGCATACACAAGCGGATTTATCCCAGCTTTTGATTGCAGTGAACCGCGCCCAAGGAATGAACGCAACAGGGGCTCGGTTGCGAATGCAATCAGGATATAAAACACAAAATCATCCGCAGAAGTCGGCCATCTTACTCTGCCGGAACCTCGTTTCGTGCGCATCAACTCCCATGCTGACAAGTTTCGTCGCACGTCATCATTAAGTGCCACTAAGGCTCTTAGGACCGCTGTGTCCCCTGGCTTGACGTGCGCAAGGTGATCGAAGCCATGGGCAAACACATATTCAAGAAGTGGGCGCGATTCCAGAGATGGATTGGTTTCATGATGCCCTGCAACATGGGAGATTTCCATAAAGTTAGGACGTATTTCGCTTCTGTGGAGGGTGCGAGAACCGGAGACATCCATGCCCGACCCTTGTCCTTGGTTCAAGCAGGTGGCGATGTAGCACATGCAGAATCGTGCTAGCTGACCCTCGGCATACTGCAGGTCGATGTGGTACGCGGAGAGTTTTGTGTAGACGAGCTCCCCCGTTAGGTACTCCTATTCCCTTGGCATTTAGCGGTATTTTTCGACACTTGGAATGGTTGAAACACACCTGCACACTAAAATGCGAAAGAATGACAATGTCTGTATCCTCGTCGTGTGTTACAAGGCTACTCAATGCGTCCAACAAGGCCGGTCCGTGTATGGGTGCAAGATTCGTGTCCAAGATACGTCTGTCGAGATCGATTGAAAGCGCTTCGATCATTTGAGATAATCGCAGCGGGCCGTAGGCAGCGACGAGCCAGGTCAAGGCTCGCCGTGCAGCCTCGGCTTCTCGTGCTTCCTTGTCTATCGCGAGGAGGATTTGTTGGTAGGTCTCCTCAAGCCCCTTTGGAAGTCTTTCAAGCGCTTCTCGAATATCTGTTGGCGTTACACATCGCTTGAGAGTGTTCAGTTGACACTCAATCCAACGAAACCTGAATGGGACAATATTGATGTGAGCGGACTTCATGATCAACCAGTGGTTCATGCTTACATCCCGTCCGCATTTTTACAGAGGGTGTTCGAAATATCTTCCTTCAGTTTCGCAGGAGCGATCCGTAGTCGTCTGTGGGAATCGAGTTCGCGTGTGACATGTAACTGGATGTCAGCCGAGACTTCGGCCGACATCTTTTCCAGCGAAATGGAAGGGAGATCTGAAAAGTGGTCCTTGATGATCTGGCGGGGTCGGCTGGCCGTAAACAACCGTAGTTTGGCTTGGCTCAATACAACGAGCGCGTCAAGGAGATTCTGTATATCTTTGCATTCATCGAGTGCGTCAATGATAAGGAGTGGCAGCCGAGTAAACCGCTTTGCGACACTAGAGACAAGGCGAGAAAGTTGTTTAACGTTCTTGAGAACAGATCCACCCCGTCCCTTCGCCCTGTTCAAGTCGTCGAGAACATCCCCTGGGTCAATCGCGCTGTCACGAAGCTTGTGCAGAAGTTGAGACAGTAGAGAGCACATGACCTCAGCGGCACTTGTTGAACGCTCGCTCCGGAAATCGCAATAGAAGAAGGCGAGAACTTCGCCATCATCCAGTGAACGTTCAAGGGTATCGATCACAGAAGCACTGATGCGGAATCAGCGTCATCTCCAAATATGGTATGTAAACATACATCAGAACGGACTTTCCCGCTCCGGCTAACATAAAGAACTTGTTAGTCGGGGAGGGTTTTATAGCATCTGTGGCTCGTACGTTTCCCGTGTAACCATAAAAATGAATCCTCGTCATGTCTCCATGTCTTGTATGCAGGAGTGTCCGGAAGCCACGTACATGTGTCGGATTGACGCAGATCGATCATGGTGTCGTGTTTTTCGGTACAGTCCAACCCTCCAAGCCAGTCCAAGATATCTTCCAGTTGTTTGACTACGTATGTTTCGTCAGGATAGCACTACGCAGATGATGTCTAGTCAAACTTACGATCAGCTTCCTTGTTCTTCTCCCTCGACGGCCCTTTCGTATCAGGTGTCGATGTGCTGAACGCAGAAGGTAAGCAAAGACACCTGCAGAAACACGGTGACACTTACTCGATGGACATCGGGTCATCTTGTAAATCTTGGACAAATTTGGTCCTGGGCAAGGATGACATCTCGGTCACAACCAGATTGGTATTGTCGGCAGGAAGGTTGACACTCAGCCCTCGTTGGGCGTGCATTTCGAGATTCCTGAGGATAGTCAGTCATAAATCAGTCAACTTGAGGATACCGCTGAGACACACGGCATACCAGACGTCCGTGGTGAGCAAGAAGTGAAAATGGTCCCTATGTTCGGCGAAGAGAGTTATTGCTTCTTTCATTTTGACCTTGCTGGACGTAGTAGAAGGTAGCGTAGGTAGCCATTTCCAAACACCCTTGTCCTGGTCCACCCTAACTAGTTTCGCCATTGCGTGGAGCGTTTGCCTGCACCTGGCAGGCTCTCGACCTATCAACCAGTCGGTGAGGCGTTCGTCGAGGGCGCTATTTCCGTAATGCAACGATTTCTTGAGGGTTTCCGCGATAGCCAGACATGTAGCGACGACTTTGTGTAGGTCCCCGGCCAACTGTATGCGAGAAATCTCGACAAACTCCCCACATTCGTGACGAACGCGGACGACCAGTGTATCGATAAGTCGTTGAGAGATCGTGACGATTTCATCGATGATTTCCTGAGCCAAGTCCATTGGACTCGGACGGATATGCTATGCCAGTGGTTAAGGTTCTGAGCGCTTGAGCATCCAACATTCAAAGAGTGAATTTGACGACGCTACGGTGAGAAAATATTTTTGTCTTGACCCCGTCACGCAAAGAAAATTTGGTTCGCTACATTAATTGGCTTCATAGTCTCTACCGAACTCAACCGGTACCAGTACATACTACTTACCTGGCCGCTGACTTGCGACGTGTTCCGAGGAACCAAAATTGCTTTGCTTATGGACCAGTGGTCGGTTATCGATTGATCGTTCATTCGCAAAGCATGTCTGTCAAGCCGTATGGTAGGGAATAACCGTGACCCAGGCTCAATATTAGCCCATGAACTTATCGGAACCTATGCCAACCTTATTGCAAGCGTAAGTCCGACTCATTGGCTGGGCGCTCGAGCTTGGAACATCCTTCCATCTCACTTATCGCTCAAGGCCTCAGAGGTTTGTCACGATCAGAATTCCTAGCGATATTGCATGACTAACATGCGAGACATGGCAGTGAGTTCAACATGCACAAGGCCAAAGGACGCTTCCCCAAGTCGGATCAGCCCCGGGAATCAATTCCAGCTCCTACAGATATCAAACATTGCCTCTGCCTGATTTGTAGACAAGGTGGCCACTTGGTGAAGCTGTGCCCGCAGTTCTCACCAGGGAACGACCAGGAAGACTCAGAGTTGTCCGCTGGGATACCACCTCGATCCTCTCCATTCAACCACCCCTTCACCCCCGATGAAGCACCTACGCAAGTGCTGTGTCATCGATGCGCTCAGCTCGACGTCCAATTTGACATCTTGGCTGGGACGCGTCCATCTGAACGCGATCAGTATATGGAGAAGGTGAAGAGGAAGGCGACTCCGATACCCCTCTTGGGCCCTGTTACATCTGTTCGACTACTCTCCACCTGCCCTCTGTGTCGCCTGATGTTCGACATCACGTACCTCTCGGTCGACGACCTCCAGAGCATTCGCGACCCTGAGAATGCGGATGAAGGTCAGCTGGCGCTCGTCCCTGCGTGGACGCTTGTACATCTAGATCCGGCCCAGGAAGTATGGCCAAAGAAGGAATGGGGTTCGCATTCGGTTTGCGTCTACACTGCGGTCACGCGGGCGAGATCTCGTTGGCAACCTCAGATAGGCGTCCATGTTGGCATGGATGCGATTGCAGTGCAGTGCGGAGTACAAGATGTCCCTGCTTTGGGCGTGAAGAAAGTGGACCCACGGGAACCAGACTACAGCTCGATCAAGGAATGGCTCCATCGCTGCGACTCGCTTCATCACATCACATGCCGACCCCTCGTATCCGAGGGTCTGAAGAAGATTAAACTCGTTGATGTGGAGACCCGCCAGATTGTCATGTTCCCATCCGATGGTTGTGATTACATCGCCCTCAGTTACGTTTGGGGAGGCGTAGTTCAACCGAGTTACAAACTGGGAGACATCCTCCCAACCGTTCCTGCGACACTCGAGGACGCGATAGTCGTAACTCGTCACCTCGGAAAGCGATATCTTTGGGCAGACTCACTTTGCATTGACCAGGGAGATGGTGAGGAGAAGAGCATGCAGATCCCACTGATGAGTGCTATCTACACCGGAGCCTGGGCGACTATCTTCAATGTTGTTGGTCATTCTGCTCGGAGTGGATTACCCCGCGTAGGTGCACTCGAAAGCGTCATACCACAATTATCTTGTCAATTTGGGGGGAAAGTGCTGTTGTCCTTGATGCCTCCACTCAGCTCGCAGATTTCAAACTCCCTTTGGGATACGAGAGCATGGACCTTTCAGGAGGGGTTGCTCTCTCCTCGGCGCCTGTTCTTCACGAACCATCAAGTTTACTTCGAGTGTAATCTGGTGCAGTGCTGCGAATCCATCGACGATTCCTGTTCACCTTTCCATCTCTTATCCGACGAGACTCGTGGAGCATCTCTTCGTGATTCACTTCACTCACCGAGCGCCCTGGTATTCTCCGATCCCGACGAAGAATTTGATGGCGGCGTCCTAAGGGACCCTTTCCGACCCATCTTTTCGTCAAAGAAAATGGGTATTGGCGAAAGTTTTCGAATCTGGAAGTATGAGCAGCTCGTGCACCGCTATACGGAAAGGAAGATGACTATGGACGCTGACGCCCTCGACGCATTTTCCGCCATCTTGACACGGTTCCAGGAAACTCATTACCACAAGGGATTCATCCATGGTCTTCCTGTGGAGGACCTACCTACGGCGTTGCTCTGGACTCATGACGACGAAGTCGAACCACGGCGGCGGGATGGGTTTCCGTCGTGGTCTTGGGCGGGGTGGGAAGGTACGGTGACGGGTGCTGCCGACTCATGTGTACGTGGGACCACCAACAAACTGAGGGATGAAGAGAAACGACATTTACCTCCCTTGCGGGCCTGGAAAGCTGCAGACGACGGCCGACCGGTGCCGATCTACGATTTCAATCCACTACAGGAGGATCACAGCGACGCTGCGGGCAGGGACGAAACAAATGAGAGTGACGAGGGCAGTGAGGACGCCACAGATTCAGATTCGGAAGTCAGCACACCGCCACGGAGTGACAGTGGGGACTCTTCGCAAGAAGATCCAGACTCTTGGGATGTCAATGATAGTGACGACGGTAAGGTTGGACATTGATATGAGAGTATGGGATCTCATCGCGTTCTATCGGACATTAGCACATTCATGCTCGGAGGACATAGATACGGACCAAGAGAAGGGTGACTCTAACTCCTCGCAGGACTCCCAGCAAGGTCACGGTGGGCATAGTGATGGAGATGGCTGCGCGAAAGATAACACGGATTATTCGAGACATGGTGAAAACGGTAAGATACTTTAACATCACCTACTGTCATACCTGACGACGGATCTATTGGTCCAGACCCCAAACAAAACCCGATCGCTGAATTTGCAAGAACGATGCTCGATGAGACTCCGTTGGTGCCTAGCGTCATCGGCCGCAATGAACTAGTTGTCCAGGGAATAATTTTCCGGCTCACCTTCAATAAACTTGGGCCCGAATATCAGGACCCGGATGACTGCTCAGAATGGTGCCGCATCAAAGTCAAGGATAGATGGCAAGACAATTGTCTAATACTCTATGGTAATAATCGGGTACAGCTGGCTACCGAGCGGCAAGGGAAAGAGCAGGAATTTTTACTCTTGAGGTGTACGCAATTTGATTCCGCATTGATGATGATCGACCAAGAAGGAGGAATAGCCAGGAGAGTGGGAGTGGCAAGCTTGGTTAATCTCAGTCACGAAGATCTGCGTGCGGTTGCTAAGCCGGTAGTCGAGATGATCAAGCTGAAGTAAAGGGACTACGGCCCGGTTGCAATTCTTACCTATATACTATCGGCTCAGGCGAAAGAATGTTTTTCTGTGTACTACGTAGCTATGTAGCACCGTGCGGTGGGACTAACAGGTCAACCGATTAATCGTGGTTGTGAGGTCGGTGGTGCTAGGAGAATGATTGCAGTGGAGAATATTTGGAGGATAAGAGGCTCATTCAATTTTGCGTCAAGAAAGCTACACATACAGTACTTGTATCAAGACTACCAAACAAACGGAAACTCCGGCAGCCCGCCATCCACAAACCAGATGTTCATCGAAAACGGACAGAACAAAGAAACCCAGTACGACTGCAAGACAACATCTAGTTCGTGTCAATCGGAGAACACCCAATATTGATAAAGCCGCTCTACAGACAAAGCTTGTGAATCAGCATGAACGAAGAAAAGGTCACAGACTCACATAGTAATTGTTTGAACAGCACACAGGCTGCTGTTGGCAACCAGCACCCTCTCCCGCCCCGGGAACATTGATGGGAATGCAGTCAACCCCGACGCTGTCTGCTGGGTCGTACGAGTACGAAAGTAGGTCAAGAACGCTCGCGAGAGAAGTCGCCTTTAATGGTGTGAGTGGTGAGAACATGAGTAGGCTGTGAACATACGTTCATGACGTTGTTGCAGCACCTGAGGTCGCCGGTGTTGCACTGGCCTGTAACCGCTTGGCCGCGACGAACGTGAGCATGTCGATCCATGCGCGCACTGGTGGCGACAGCGACAGCGAGGGTAAGGGCGAAGAAAGTAAAGAGGTGAACGAACATGGCTAAAGAGACGAGGGGGTTGGAATGAGACTGGGAGTTGAAGGTGGGGTATTTATGCTCTCGGTGGTCCCGCTATCTGAGTTAGGAAGGAAATAACTTGTGATAATCCAAGTAGAATACATCCTGTCGGAAACAAATGTGACATTGTCATGAGTTGCTTTGGAATGTTTCTTTGATCCGACGTCGGCATTGGCATCCCTGGAACTAGACAGTCAGATTTCTTCACTGGGACTACTTCGGGTTCGTACCTTTGACGTTTGAGTGCGTCTTTCCCAACGGGCACGCAACACTTCACCTAGAAGGCATATCCCTAGCTACAAGCCGAATCTCGCGCAAACGTACTAAGTATCACGGCCTTTGTGAGGTCGAGTCATCCAAAGATCGACAATTTAGAGTATCGGCATGCGCATATATGCAGCTTCAAGTGAAAAAATCCGAGTCGAAGCACAAACCGCTAACAGAATACCACTTGTCGTTATCAGATCCCTCCGACACACGTAGCACAGCCTAGTTTTTGCTTTCCGTGTTGTACGCGTGATAAATTGAGCAGTTTGTAAAATAGAATGCACGTTCGCGAGCTTGTGGTGACATCTGACAACATCCACCATCAATCGGTCCATGACAAACTCATCTTCAGGATAACGACGACTTACAATGTACGAACATCATCGAGTTTGGATCTCCAAAACAATCTGTCGTCTGTCGACTACCATGGTTCGCACATCAATTAGGATCCATGTCGAATCGTTCCACTTTCCATCCTACTGACATTTCACGCCGGGCTCTTCGGCGATCCCTGAACTTGCGCCTGAAGCTTTGTTTGCATCACGTTCATCAAGTAGTTCATGTTGTCCTGCTTCTTTTGTATCGCCTCCGATAGTGTTTCCAGGTTCCCGTGAATAAAGTCCACTTTTGCCTTGTAGTATTTCGTCGCTTCTACACGCATCTGTGACCAATCAGCAGAAAAAGAGTCAACGTCAAATGCATTTACCTTTTTCACGTAATAGCCAGTACCAACATCGACGATGACATTTTCCGTGTCGCTTAGTCTTCCGGGGACATAGAGCGAATTGGTCAAAGGGACCAAGATCGTCGTGTCTGATGAATCACTATCTCAAACAATCTTGCCAGACGCGCAAGCCAATCAGACTTACGCGAATTCTTAGGCTTAACTTCTGAAATATTTTCGAGGCAAGACTTGAACTTTGACTGTGCCTGCTTGAGCTGAGCAAAGGAACTGGTCAAGTGATTCAATTCCTGGGTGCGTGAAGAGCCGTTTACTGATTCGATCGAGTGAACCAAGCAAAAGAAAATCTACCTCTTCCAATTGTTTCCGCACGTCAGCGAGTTGTTGGATGTCCAAGTCAGCAACATTGATTTGTTGAGGCGGAGGGGATGCCATAACACCAGCGATAGAGAGGGAGCGATTGACCGTGACAACAGTTGTGTGACCCAATTATGTCACACAATTAGTACTAGTCTAAGTGTGAAGTCAAGATATCGTTGCATACAAGTTGATGTACTTCTACCAGAAGTTGGATTACAGCAATTTGCAACATGGTTGGGTTGACTCATGATAGACAAATAATAAAAACAAAAGAGAGTGCTTTCGTCAAACGCTACACCATGGCCCACAGATCCATCTTTGACAGCAACGGGATGACTTTCTAAGAGTCCCGGCTTGGAAATCACCGTGACATACCACTGCGCCATTCTTCGTATAAAATCAGCACGACGGAGGACATGATGGGCATCTCTGCCAACCATTTTGCAAACGGGTATAGCCTAGGGAACAGTCACCTACCAATTTGTGCACACGGAACGTATGTACAAGTTGTACAAACACGCCATCTCTTAAGTGTGGCACTTCCGTAGATTTCAGAATAAATATATGTTATTTGGGGCCCGGGTATCAATGGCCTGCCAGTGCTGCATCAGTCACTGGTTTAGTTCATTTACGAGACTTGTTTGATTCCCCTCCAGAATCCAGTGTCCTCGACGACGCTGAAGATCAATCTAGGAATTGCGGGTTGATCAAAAAAAAGGGACCTGAGGACATATATAAGTTGGTCAAAAGAGCCCATCCGTTCAGTAAACTGCCAACCCCGTGCGTTGAAAAGGAGCTAATTCAACCAATTTAGACCGTGAGAGGTGCCGGCTGCAACTACGGACATTGCCATATCCAACACGCTAAACGTTGACTGCACGGCCCCACCGCACGTTGCGTGCTGGCAACAGCACCCCGCAGTTGGCAAGAAGATCATGGAGAACAACGACCAGGGTGTCTACGTACCACAGGACATAGGTGCGTTTCAATTTTCTACAATTGTCTAAACCCTTAAACCAACGAGGGTTTGGGTTTCACCACATAGTTGCCATATTTCACGCTTCTTTCCACCCCACCAAGGGCAATGTCGTTGATTGGTGCTTGAAAGCGAACGATGGTAAGCGATTCCATTCCGGACCTAGACTCGCCCTCAAATACCGTGTAGATCTCCGGCTTGATGGTGTCGAGTTCAGTACTCTCCCCAGTGGTTTGCATTTGGTTGACCGCGACGTCGTGTACGCTTTACCTTTTAGGCGCTGTTATCTTCACCGTATTCACAGAAATTACGTTTCAGTTACTTCACGAAAGACACTCACCCTGGTGTCTGTGTATTTCGGCGGCGGCGCACTACGGAGGACGGGCAACGTGGCTTCCGACTTTCCTCACTTGGTATCCTCCTCATAAACTCAGCCCGGCCGAGACCCTGGAGACACGTGGATGCTCTCAAGACGCTCGTTGATGCTATTTACTCGTCCCTCGAGAACCGGGGCACGCTAGAGCCTATTGAATCCGACTGGGAGCCTGCACGGGCATTTTTCGAGGAGCGCAAGGTTCAGGAGGCGGATCCTGGCGGAGCTCGGGGATGGCATGGATGGAGTCGTGAACTTGATAACGTGAAACCTGGCTTCTCGATTACCGTTTTGCATACTGATCCCAATCTTTCCCCAGCCCAACGTCCAGTATTCACAGTCTAATCCAACTCTCCACCTCCCTCACTTGTTACGCATACTCGGTCCATCCGTGCTCACTCTGTATAAACACGTGCTTGGTCGACGGCGTGTTTTGATTTACACGTTACCACCGGTAGAGGCTGCCTGCATACTCTGTCAAGTAGCCGCCGACATCTGTTTCGAAGCCCAGTTGGGTCCGTCGTTACTCAGTTCAGAAGGGACTGAAGATCCCTCATCCTGGACCTGCACACGACTTAGGGGTAAATCAAAAGAAGGCATCAAGGTCCTTGGGATGGTCACTCTCAGTGATCTGGACAAGATGCACCACGAGGGCAAATCTGGACGCGGGTGGATAGCCTGCACGACAGATGCCATCTTCCTCGAAAAACCCTCTTACTATGACCTCGTAATTGATTTGACAACTTCAACCCCGTCACGAACGTCGAGGCCGACGTTGTACTTGTCTAAGCCAATCCAACAACCCACCGCCAAGGGTCCTACCCATCGACTTTCCCTTGTACGATTTACCTGGAGCGATGTAAAATTGGTCCGCCCATCATCATTCACCCCACTATTCGGTATGCTGATTATCCTGTAGTGGAGTGAGTTGGATCGAGTCCTCCGACTGGAAGGGGGTGACTCCTTGTATGATTGCTGCCGGCCCTCTTCCGAGGTCGACCCAAAACCATTATCTGCTTGGACGGATGCATGGCAACTGTATGAAGATGTCTGCCTCGTCTGCGCTGGTCTCTGGATTGGATCTTGGCGAGGCAGTTCATCAGTATCCTATTCGTCTGGGAACGGATCGATTACTAACCGGGAAGGGGTCCGATTGGATGGGGATGATGACTTGAGTCTGGGCGCTGCCTCTGTGAGGAATCTTGGTTTAGGGATAGAAGGGCGACCAAACGCAAGTTCCGGCCCAAATATCAAGGGCATGCGGAAGTCCGGCGGGATGTCTCTGCCTGGACCCTCTTCCAGCGGCGTCCAACGACGCCAGAATTCTTCCAGTTCCGACTTCACTACGATTTCGATGCCTAGGTTGAACGAGCCGGATGCGGATGGCAAAGTGGAACAAGCATTGCGCGAACGACGAGAACGGGAGTTTTTCACGACCCTGGCGTTGCTTCAGACTTTCCACGCCAACACGTGTTTCCAGCTCTCGCGCTTAGCAAGCATGATTCCCTCATCGTCAGCCACCCTCGTGGACGTCTCTTCGTCCGGGACCCCGTCGGATGCAGGGGTGATCTACGTGACACCCAGAGACATCCTGTCGTTTGAGCTTGGGCCACTCAGCTCACTGGACGCGCGGTATCTGGAGTGGCTTGCGGACGAATATGGAGGAGGCGCTCGGTTTGTCGTGAAACGAGGGTGGAAAGACCTGTTTGGTGTGTTGCTCGGGTTTAGTTGATTGTATTACGACGGCGCATCCGTTGGATGTGAATCCTGCGAATCGCGTGTCTTCGAATCTCCAAGATTTGAAGTTGTAGATACATACATACTCGATACCAGGTACATGCATATGGACTGTACTCATAAAGTTATATCTCCCGCTGTCTAAGTAGATGTCTAACGTATGATAACTTGAACTGACTCAGGAGGAACCTGGCAACTTGAAGTTGTCTGGTTTCTATCGTAGCCGGAAATACTATTTACGTGAACTTGGAGCATGTACGATGTTGTAGTAAAGTTTTCACCTGGGCCCCCTTGTTCCCACGAGGTTTGACTGTTTACATCCCTTGAAGACACCTGGACCCAGGCTGGGCCATCTCGCTAATCTAATGTATAGTCGCCAGTGGTATCATTCTAGCAGCCTCGTCCTCATGGCCTGACTCTTGAATCCAGTGCTACTGTAACCCATTCAAATTCTGAATGGCCTCTGCCTACAGCGTTCTCATCGCTATTGCGTCTGCTTCACAGCAGGTTATTAACGCTTTAGTAGCGTACGAGCGCGAAAACACCAACATATCGCGTATTCGACTGGCAGGACGGTTACACCGGATTGTCGCCGCATCCCGGACCTTACTCAATGAAACACTCCGATCCGAGGATCCTCCTTTCAAAGACTCTGTCATTGACGATCGGTTGACAAGATGGCTGGCTAGCAGCGAGCCTCAAGTATGCTTAGACTCATTGCGTGCTATGGAAAAGGTGATCAAATCAAGTTCAAGTCGCATCGCCTCAACGTTCCGCAGTCCTTTTTGCTTCGTATCTGAGGATAAAATCAAGGATGCTTTCCAGATCCTGGAGAAACGCAAGGATTGTTTCTATTTCCTGCTTACTATAGATGTCTGGTGCGCGTTTTAGGAGGTTGCTACATGGATGCTGTCCTGACGGGTTTCCGACTGGCAGGGACTACGAAACTGCTGTCAAGGGTCCATCAGGAGTCAACTTGGTTGTTACGCCCAGTTCGAAAGCGCGAATCGGTCTCGTGAACAAGGGTAAAAACGCACCTGAGCGGTGAGTGTTACGTGTCTGGTGGGGTTGTTGGCAAATGTTTGACCGGCTTTAAGAACAATTGCAGCTGATCTGACCCTAGAATCAGGACAAGCTAGGTATAAAGAAGATCGTAAGTTCACCACCAATACCATATACATCTTGATTTATGCAACATATCATACAGGAACACAGCTACATGAGATTTTGACCTGGCTCAATGGGTGGGATTGTATCTCAAAGCACGAGGACACTCTCGCTCTGCGACAGTCTGATACCTGCGTGTGGTTGCCCGACACCACTGAATACATAACGTGGAGGAATACCGACGATTCATTTCTGTGGCTGAATGGCAAACGTGTGTACTCCTCAGTGACGTAGGATAACCATTGACACAACAACCCTTCAGCTGGTTCTGGGAAATCGGTCCTAGCGTGCGTTCATTCTACGTCTTTCAAACTAATACTGATTTGACGATAGCGCATCTGTGATCGATGGTCTTGAGAATGCATTAGGCGACGATGAGCTGCTCGCATTTTTCTACTGTGACTTCCGAAGCGAACATTCTACGTCCTCTGCTGAAGTGATGCGTTCGCTCCTTTCTCAATTATTGCGCGGCTTTGGTGATCTCAGTGTCGATCCGGGTGACATTCTGAGCTGTCTTTCCAAAGAAAAACATCGGAATGGCACAATTCTTGCCAGCGCCAAGCGTCTTGCGGCATTTGTGTCTCGCGCCGCGAATCAGATTGCACAACAGCCTCTCATGGTGATAGATGCACTTGACGAATGCAATGACATCGAGAACCTACTGGATTGCCTCGTCTCATTGACCAAGGGTGGAATAAGGCTGTTCGTAGTCAGCCGACCGCTCCAGGTCATAAAAGACAGTTTTTCCGGGCTCAGAAGACTTTCCCTAGAGAGTATGTCAGATGAAGTGTCGGCGGATATCCACTTGCACGTCACGAAAGAAGTCGATTCCCACCGACGGTTCAGGATTGTTGATCCTGCGCTCAGGGAGGAGATTATTCATACGTTATGCGAGAAGGCAGATGGCATGTTGGTAGGAGAAATCTCGCCAACGAATTGCAAACCTCACCTTGGTGGCCTCTAGGTTTCGATGGATTGAATGCCAACTTGCCACCCTCAAGCGACGTCTTACTGTTGCAAGCATTCGAGAAGCACTTGGAAGCCTCCCTATTGGTCTCGAGGCCACCTACGAACGGATTTTCCTTGGGATGAACGAAGAAGATGATAAAGGGCTACTCGCCCAGCGGGCACTGGTGTGGTTGGTCGCTGCTTTGAGACCATTGAAGCTGCGTGAAATTGTGGAGGCACTCTCGATTGACATTGACCGAAGTGTACTGGACTATGGCATTGGACCTGTACATGGTCACGCCTTGTTAGATACGCTGCTTAGCCTGGTGATACACGACGAAGAGACAGATGTTGTCATTCTATCTCACTTCAGCGTGAAGGTGGAAAACATCCTGTCATCCGCGACTGCTTCTCACTCACCTACTTCATAGGAATATCTTGTTGGAAAATCGACCAAAAAAAAATGGTTATATCATGTCGGCGAGCAAGATGCACATGGACAGTTGGCAACAGAATGCATGAGCTATATCGCCGCCTGCCTTAAACTGGAAGACGGGACCTCGGAAGGTGAGGAATCGCTTCTTATATATGCACCAACGCCGCCTGAATGATGTATTCCCAGAGTTGCACCCACTTCTTTCCTATGCTTTATCCGACGGTTTCGAACATCTGGCCCATGTTGTCCCGACCAAGGTAGTTCTAGGCGCTGTCGTGAATCTTGACCAAGATATTCAACGGCACTCGTCGAAGTGGAAGCTGCTCACAAGTCACTACCCTTACTCCCGTTTACCAAGCCTCGAACATGATTTTGTGCTGTATATTCTGATCCAGTATGCTTCGGAATCGCTCCTGCGCCTCTTTCTTGGACGTTCTTCCATTCGGGTGAAGGAAGGGACAAACCCGCTCATTTACGTTAGTGTTTGGCAGAACATCAATCATGCTCGGATATTACTGTCCTGTGGAGCAAAACTGCATTGTCCTGGCCGGTTCATTCGTGATTACACCTTTGGTCCCGCCAGCGGTCTGCCAATTGAGGCTGCCGTCTATGACGGGAACAGAGAGCTAGTTGACTTGTTCATTGCAGAAGGCAGTCCTGTGCCACATAGGTTATTCTCAGTCGCAATCCTCGATCCAGACATTTCGATCAGTCCTCATGTTGTTGCGGGATTGACACGGACTGATGAATTTATGGAATGGGCAACTGGAATAGGAGACAAGACACTCCTTCGTGCAGTGGACCGCGAGTGGTATCATGAAGATCATACACCAAGAGGAGATGATTTGCTCGTCATGACCTGCAGGCTCAAGCAGATTGGTTGCGATCTTTCTGCCCATAATTCGTTCATCGAGGATCTCCTCCTCCAAGCTGTGTCTATGGGGCATGTTGCCACTATCGAATACTTCCGCACCGAGTTTGGGGTATCGTTGCCCCCTAACGTCTTGTTTCATTTACCGCTACGCGGATGCTCTAGCGCACCAGTGACTTGTTATCTTCTTCGAAACGGGGCTGACATTCACTTCGTATCGTCCGACGAAGACACCGTGCTCCATCACTTCATCGAACAGTGTGGATTGGAAGATGATTGCCTCGAGACGACGAAGATACTTTGCGAAGGAGGCTGTGATCCGTCCGCCTGTAACTTAGGGGGCGATTCGCCAATCCGCACTGCAGCAGAGCGTGGATTTATATCTGTGGCCAAATATTTGCTTTCCATTGGTACACCGCTACCATCTGATATACTACTCTGCCTTGCCCCACCGCTCGGGTCCTGGGATCCAAAGCCGTTCCTGACCATCCCCCGCTTTCTTCTTGCAGGCGGTGCCGATGTCAACGTTGCCACCCCTAGTGGAGACACCCTGCTTCACCTGGCTCTGTGCCCGAGCCTCCCGGGAATTGGCAACCCTAAGTATCTGGAGAGCGCCCGAATACTCGTTGCGGCGGGATGTAATCCAACGGTTCCAAATTCACATGGCCAAACACCTGTTGAGGCTGCAGTGGACTGTGGGCACCTTCCGGCTGTGAAATATCTTCTCTCTTTGAATACCGCGATGCCCCTTCCTCCGAGTGTCTCGCATCTCGCAGCCTCTTCCCTCCTGGAAACCTTCCCCATAATCAAAATTTTCCTTGCCCAAGGGGTTGCATATGTTACTACACCCGATGGACACAAAGCACTACATCGTGCAGTGGTGGCTGTTACCCATTGGGACGACAGTCGCTGTCTGCAAGTGGCCAAGATCCTCGCGGATTCTGGATGTGCTCAGCCATATACGTGCAACCGCCCTGACGAAACACTATTTCATACCGTCGTACGTCATCGGTGCCGCAAAGTCCTTGAAACTCTGTTTTCCGGGCGTGTTCCACTTCCATCCGACATATTACTCGCTCCGCATTATGCTGATGAAGACCTAGAGATAATTCAACTTCTCATCAAGAAGGGCGCCGATGTACGTGCTACGGGAGCCAACGGCGACACACCGCTCCACCGCGCAATCCGAGTCTCAGGCCCAGAGAGTGTTTTGGAGTTTGTGAAAATCTTGATTAGTGCTGGGGCCGATCCTGGTGCGGTTGATTCCTCTTTGAGAACAGCCATGCGTATCGCAGTGGATCAGGGACGTCTTTCGGTCATTGACTATCTGCTCTCACTTCATGTCCCTCTCCCTCCCAACATCCTACTCACCGCAATTGCGATCCGCTACCGTACCACCATCACTCCAATTGTTCGCTTTCTCATTGACAAGGGGGCAGATCCACGTGTCGTAACGCTGACGGGCGATAACCCACTGCATCTCGCCTTAACAAACACAGGTGAAAGGGATTGTCTTGAAACCACCAAACTCCTCATCAGTGTAGGATGTGACATCCACGCCCACAACTCCGCTGGAGAAACACCCCTTTTTGTCGCGACAAAGACAGGGCATGTCGCGATTGTAGCGTATCTCCTATCGCAACTTGAAGACGAACCACTTCCTTCTAATATCTGGCTTGCCGTCGCTTCGTGCACGCATCTTCCCAAGTTGAAATCCACAGTTCGGACCCTTCTTGACAAGGGACTGGGTCTCGCCAATGTACATGCCGTCGCATCAAATGGAGATACCGTCTTGCATCGTGCTGCAGCATCGAATCATACGGGGTTGCTCCGAGTCTTCCTCGACAAAGGATGCGACCCGTCTCTACGCAATCTCGCGGGAGAGACACCCCTCCACATTGCCGCTGGGAAATGCCACATCCCTGCTGTTAATTTTTTTCTCTCCAAAGGAGTACCGCTTCCCTCGGATGTCCTCCTTTCTGTCGCAATGGGGGACGAGTTTGGCGCGAGTTCAATGATTCGTCTCTTGGTTCGTGAGGGCGCCGACTTAGAGGCTATCAACGCCAATGGGGACACACCACTGCACGTCACTCTACGGCGCGATTTTCGGCCCTGGTTAGACGAGGGGCGCCAGTGGGAGACCATCCAGGCCTTACTCAACAGTGGGTGCAACCCCTACACCCGTAACCGGGACGGACAGACGCCTGTCGACCTCGCTGGAGCCAAAGGACCCTTCTGTTTGCGTAATTTTATGCGATTGGTAAAGAATGCTCAGAATGCGCCCAAGCCCAACTAGAGAAAATTACCAATTTGCACGACCACATCGACGTGTCTTTCAATTTACTTGTGTACTAGTACCGAGGCATCACAACTAAGGAATTCGACTCAGCATTTATTCTAGGCACTAGTCATATGACATTTCGAGTGCAAAAAGCGATAACCTAAAGACAGCAATGTATTTCTTGCATGGCCGCATCGCTGGCGACAGGTAAATGGAGTGTAAAGGACTCCATGTTGGGGAGTGCGAGACGTGGTTGGACTGTGGAAAGAGGTACGGCTGGAGTTTCCGTTCTGGGGATCTATCTCAATCGCTTTGAGTGAGATGCTCTGGATCACAGGATGAAAAAAAGATGGAGATCACGTATCTCGGCAAGGTCTTCTATCATGAATGACACACTTCGTGGCGTGAAGTGCACGAGCTCTTGTCAAAAGTGGTGTCAAGAACTGAATGGATGCGAATGCGGGTGGAGCGAACTTGAACTGGGGTTTAATGTCCCCCAACCCGGACTCTGAACACCTGTCAAGATGCAAGGAGAGTGCGATCAAAGAGGGATGACGAAACAGTTGGATCCTCGTCTGATCCCAACGAGTGCAGGCGCAAGACTGGATCATACAACATCTTCTTATCTCGAGTGTCCCGGAGTAGCTCACACTTTGAGGACAGCTGAATTGATGTTTCAGGTGCGCGTAGAACAAAACAAGGCAACGCGGCCTCGACCAAAGAAGGGGAGAATAGCAACGCCACAAGCCAGTCGAGAACATGCAGGTGAGGGACAAGTGGACCGTACTGTGGAGGATGAGACAGCGCAGAAACCGCGTCCTTGTCTAAATGTGTGTCAAACTCAGTCGAGGACTCGAGAAGAGTATCTGAAAAAAAAAAAAAGTCCCCGTCGCTAAATGACATGGCTCGTTGGAACCTCTCACTGATCATCGCATACGAATTGGTGACACATGAAAACATACCAATGTTGCACAGATCCGCCGGAAGACGTTGGATGTACTCGAACGACATTCAGAGCAATACTGTCGAAAGCGTGGCAAGTTGACCAAAGTGGCCTTGCCCTGGGGTTTATTTTCGAGATCGCGGAAGGTGCCATAGTATTGCACCTCGACGATGCCATCGGTGAGTGACCCCATATTCTGGCTCACGTTCTACCGCTTGCCCGACGTCGGCTCGCTTCCTGGGACGACACCCGTGTCACAGCTCACCTCATGCCATTCACAGATAGAGCCAGCTTCGGGCGAAATCCTTTATCCGCGTCCTGCCAGTGGCGTGACCGGTGGACTCGGACGACATACGAACAATGTGCCACCGCGCCAGGTGCCGGTGCACGTGCAGAAGGAGTACCGCACGGGTCAGTTCCTATCCTGTGACTAGTGAACGAACGTGACAGATTATAGTGAATAGATAAGAGAAATCTGGCTGTGATCAACGAACGGTCGATGGATGCACGGTCGTAGAGCACATGATTTAAATCTGTCAATACCGCCAATGTCCGACTTTTTACTGGTGGTACTGCGTAGTATCAGGCCCCATCACTTTGCTTTTTTCTCCCGCGCCATTACATGTATTGCCTCCTTACTCCCAAGAACACAGGCAATAATCTGTTCACTTCTTCCCATCTATCCGGGGGGTCGTCGTCATCTTTGTATGCACACGAGACATGCTCCAACGAGGGGCAGATATCGCTCAGAAACGCTGCGATTGTCGCTGGGAATGTGATCTTGGACGTCACAAAGTGGATGCGTCGACAGTGGCTCGTGAACCCATCTCCCGAGCGTGACGTTGGCACCAGGGAATGCGGCTGATCGATCTCTGTAAAGTCCACTACCAGTCCCACGTCGCTGAGTCTAGGACAGGACGAGAGGAGCGCGATGAGCCCTTTGTGTGTCACTTGCGAGTCGACCTCGGGCTTCCGCTTGGATGTTGTGTTGAGGGAGAGCTTGGTTAGCTTTGGCCAGTGGCCCGCCAATATCTCGATGTCGTCGTCGTCAAAGCAGGTGGAGCACATGGTATCGAGTGTAAAGGACTCCATGTTGGGGAGTGCGAGAAGTGGTTGGACTGTGGAAAGAGATACGACTGGCTTTTCCCTTCTGTGGATCCACCCTAGATGTATCTCGTTCGCTTTGAGTGAGATGTGAGAGAGGTGCTCTGGATCACAGGCGTTGACAAGCGAGGTGAAAAAAAGATGGAGATTATCTATCTTCACAAGGCGGTCTATCACGAATGACACACTTCGTGGCGTGAAGTGCACGAGTTCCAAGAATGGCGTCAAGAACTTCAAATGTCTGACTTCCAGTGTTAAGAACTGAATGGATGCGAATGCGGGTGGAGCAAAGTGGGGTTTAATGTTCTCCAACTTGGACTCTGAACACCCGTCAAGACGCAAGGAGAGTGCGATCAAAGAGGGATGACGACACAGTTGTATCATGAAATCCTCATCGGGATGTCTTCCTATCGTATATTCGACGGATTCCAACGCGTGCAGGCGCAAGACCGGATCATACAGCATCTTCTGATCCCGAGTGTCCCGGTGCAGCTCAGACTCCCTGATATGGATTCTTTTCGATGACGTACATCTTGAGGTCAGCTGAATTGACGTTTCAGGTACGCGTAGCACAAAACAAGGCAACACGGCCTCGACCAAAGAAGGGGAGAATAACAACTCCACGATCGGTGCATGGACTCTTGGCCATATACGGCAGTCGAGAGTATGCAGGTGAGGGACAAGTGGACCATAGTGTGGAGGATGAGACAGCGCAGAAACGGCATCCTTGTCCAAATTTGTGTGGTAGTCGGTCAAGGACTGGACTCGAGAAGAGTATCTGAAGAAAATGTCCCAGTCGCTAAATGACATGGCTCGTTGGAATACTATCTATCACTGATCAGTAATCATTGAATTGGTAACATATGAAAACATACCAATGTTCTACTAGTGCTGTTTTTCTTTTTCCACAGATCTGCCGGAAGACATTGGATGAGATGCTCGAACGAGCGCAAGTTTGCCCACAGGACATTCAGAGCGACATCATTGAAAGCGTGACAAGTCTGCGCAAGTCTGGCCAAAGTGGCCTTGCCCTGGGGTTTGTTTTCGAGATCACGAAAGATGGTACGTTGCACCTCAACGATGCCCAAGCTTTGATGCATGATAGTGGGTGGCTTAGGAGAAAGCAATTGAGTGACCCCTAAGCAAGATATTGCACAGCTCTACCTGTTCTGGTAGACTCACCCGACGCTTGTCGGCTCGCTTCCTTCAAAGACGACACCTGTATCACAGCTCACCTCATGCCGCATCCACAGATAGATTCAGAGCCAGCTTCGGGCGAAATCCTTTATCCGCGTCCTGTCAGTGGCGTGACCGGTGGACTCGGACGACACACATGAACAACGTGCCACCGCGCCAGGTGCCGGTACACGTGCAGAAGGAGTACCGCACGGGTCAGTTCTTATCCTGTGACTAGTGAACGAACGTGACAGAGGCTGTGATCAACGAACGGTCGATGGATGCACGGTCGTAGAGCACATGATTCAAATCTGTCAGTACCGATTTTTTTACTGGTGGTACCGCGAGTTTAGATTTCAAATCGATCGACCAGTCCAAAAAGCCAATCATGCGAGACACCCCCACGGCACCATTTCAAATCCCCAGATGCTGATATTCGACACCACTCTAGACTTCTAGTCAGGGTATACTATCGACCGACATCTCGAGTGTAAACAGGTATAACAAAAAATAGTATTACAATGCTCCGTCAGTATCAGTATCACCTCAAAATCTATGTCACCCGATCGAGATCAGCTGTATCCTCCGAGTACTCGACGCGCCGTAGAATGAGTGTTAAAAAAAAGTGAGAATAGCATTTTTAAACAAGAAAAATTATTCAGATCGTGTGCAAATCGTCGTCGGCTCATGGTCGAACAGCCTTCCAGAACGAAGCGTACCTATATCAAACACGACGCGTCAGCATTTCCCAACATCAACACTCAATCACGCACATGTTGACCATGTCCAACGCCGTCTCTGAACCTTTTCGTATACTAATGGGCGACACATCGAACCCGTGCCTCCGGAACCTATATCACACGGGTCAGCCCACCCCACCACCACTGATGACAGGGACACGCACACTTCCTGGTACCAGGGCTGTCTCGCCGCTGATCGCCACAGGACGAACCCACCCGGGGCCACCACCCTCGCGAGCTCAGACACCTCGTCGTCGACGTCCTTGGACTCCGGGGCGAACCAGTCCAAGTGGTCCATGATCACCGCGCGCGTGAGCGAGCCAGTCGAGAGACCGCGCAAGACACTGTCCACGTCATTCATCAAAGGAAGCGGACTCGACACGAGCGGACTTACCTGACGATCGAATCGGTGTGTAAACGGAAAGCATCGGTCGCCTTGGCATTATCCGCTCTGAGCTTGTCAAATCCAGCCCGTGTGAGATAGGCCGGACACGAGGTCGTCGTGTAGTGGCCAGTGAGACACTATGCGTGCATCAGTAACACATGACAATCAAGTCCTCGGGACGCACCAAGGGGTAAAAATAGGCACCATCCCTGAAGCTGTACGTGATCGGGATAGGATCCAACGTGTCGCGGACGAATTCATACACGCTCCCTTCGTCCAAAAGCATCTTGCGTTGGTTTTGCGGCACCCCGAGTGCGTTCCAGCAGAATGCCGGCGTCTTGAGGAGCGCCACCACCAGCGGATTTAGAAGCACGGGCATCAGTTTCTCTTTCCATATCTTGACTTGCTCCGCTTTAGTGGCCACATTGCAGAGTTCTTCGGCATCTTTGGAGACCCCGGCAAGGCCAAATATGATTTGAGCGAGGCGGATCGCTAGGCCGCTGTACCCGTTCATGTAAAACGCGTTCGCGAATGCCTTGTCGTTGATGTGCCAAAACTGGTAAGCAATCGAAGATAGAAGGGGTGAGATCTTGGTATCCAGAAGCTCACGGAAGCGAGGGTGTTGACCCTCTCCAAACAAGGCGAAAAAGTCGTCATACTCGAGGGAGAGCAGCGCCGCGAGCTTCAACTCGAGGAGATGTCCTTGACTGGATTTACGGCATTAGGGTAACGGACATTGTTAGGAATATGATTGCCGTACCATGGATTCATATCAACACAGTGTATCTGAGGGAATTCACGTAAGTATGACGGAAACTATAGAGTGATGATATCACACTTACTCTCCGAGGCTGAGCGGCGATAGCGTAATGAAGCGCGTTATCGCCCGCAGAGGTGATTACAAGCATAGAGTCGTCAGGACCCAAGTTGAGATGCTTCATGTCCTCAAAGGGATCCTCCTGTGGTCGAAATCAGAATTCTGTTCTTGGAGATGCTCGCGAAAACGGCATACCCATGTAAACGAGTAAATGAACGTCCTGAACGTCTTGTGTACTGGCTGTTCATAATACGGCAATCTCCAAGGCTGAATAGGACATGCACCCTCAGCGTGGTCACAAATGAGAGCAAAACGCGACGCACGTTTCCAACATGGTAATGGAACGAACTCAGTGGTGGCTTGATATTGATCGTGGAATGGGCTGGTTCGGGCTCGACCTCGACAATGGGCTGGCCGAGTTCGAGGAGGGGGATAGCCTTGGAGTCCTTGACGACGCCAAAGGAAGCCGGAGAGCAATTTCCGATCATGTTACCACCTTCGACTTCAAACGCATGGCAGAAACGCGAGACATCGCAGGTCCGGGAGCGGCCCAACCAGATGTAGTACGGACTACGGACCGTTGAGCACCGCCAACCCGTCTGGACAGGACATGAAACACTCACATGCGCACGATAAACGGAATGACGAAGTGGTTCCTGCCATTATATGTCTTGACCTGAACGACGGACGTGAGAAGGCAACGGAGGGGATGAAACGCGGATACAAACCGTGCCAAACTTGTACTCGAGGTAGTCGCGTCTGTGGGGGGACAAGGACACGTGATCAAAGTCGAACCAGATCTGCCAGAACCAGCGAGAGAGCCATCCGCATTCCTTGCTGGTGCCGCCGATGGCTTTCTCGTGCAAGGAGGGTTGGCGACCAGAGGTATAAAAGTCGACGACGCCGAGCACGCCTGTTTCGGGGGTGAGGACGTAATCGATGCGATCGAGGAGGGTATAAAAGTTGGGGATCTGCGGGGGAGACGTGGGTAGGGTGGACGCAGGGAAAGGGACGGGACATACCATAGAGAGCGAGTAGCTGAGCGTGATGAAACTGACGCTGCCCTTGGGATCCTTGGTTGCCCACTCGGGGAGGGAAAACTCGGTCGCGTCTTGGCACAAGACGGTGATGTTGCGCCAGCCCTTGCGAGCGAAACGTTTGCGAGCGACGTCCAGAAGAGGTTCGCAGAGATCGATGAGGTAGATGGCGTCGAACTGGGAGATGGAAAAGTGCTTGTCCATGAGCTCGATGTTATGACCTGAATGTGTGGTGAGTTCGGGACGGGAGGGTGAAAAGACGGACACGGACCGGTACCACCGCCGATGTCGACCCAGATGAACCTCTGGGTCGGGTCCCTGGCGCGAAGGGCGCGGAGGTGGCTGACGGAGAGCTTGAGCATGGTGTTGCGACCACGGAGGAGGCCGCTGCGAGTCCTGTCATAGACGTCTGCCTGGCCCTTGTAAAACTGTAGAGGGGTGAGGGAGGGAGGAAAGGGAGAATAAATGAAGGACCTTGTCTAGACGGGTGCGCTGGTCTGTTGCACCGAGGGGACGGATGAAGCAGTGCCAGACGAATTTGAGGTGGGGGACGATCGCATTTCCAAGGGCGAGGACGACGGTGAGGAGTGATCCGGCAAGGATCAGACAAGCGGCGATCGTCGACGATCCAGTATAGTAAGCGAGGGCGTCGCCGAGATACCTAGGAAGGAGACGGGTGAGATGACGGACGGGGACAAGGAGGTGCTCACTGTCGGTGGTAGTACACGAGTAGACCGGCAGCGAGGAGGGCCCCACGAGGGGAGAAAATGTGGACCATCAAAGAGTAAAAGTTAACGGGATGCGTATTATAAGGAAATCGCATAATAAAGCGCACGAGGATAACGAACGTGCGACCTTGACAGGGTCACTGACATTCTCAAATATGTATCGGAGCGTAGTCATTAGCGCTCGGACGTCAAAGATTATCGCCATAATGTACTTTCTCCAGCGAAAATACACAGACCTCATCCTCGAAGCATCCTCAAAATGGGTCAACTGGGACCCCCCCATCCCCGTACAAGTTCGTGTTTCACATCTCACACACATGTCCCGTCTGATCGGAAAAAGGTGGGCGCGTATGGCCACGTCGAACGCGAAACCGGCCAACTCATCGTCGACGGCAACATCTACTCTCCCGACTTCCAATCCGATCTCGACAAACTCAAACTCCCCCTCCGCATGCTCGACCATCCACCCCAGGATGGCGTCCCCGAGGACGACTTCATCATCGCCTCCAAAGGCGCCCGTCGCGTCGACCTCCACATCGGACCCCAAGTGTGCGTCTCTCTCCGATAACCCGATCACGAGAACCCACTCGCCAACAGCGACCTTGCCGGTCTCGCGACCGCCTCCATCAAGGGTCAATGGCAGTTCGAACACGGTAAACGCGACGCCCTCCTCCTCATGCACTCCCCCCGCCAACGCTTCCTCCCCACCGACATCCTCCTCGACACCCTCTACCGCGTCCCCAGCCTCAAAGACAAGTGGCTCGTCACCAGCGTCCACGTCTGTCCCGCCTTTTCAATGTACCTCTCAGACAAGTGTACGTACCCCCACTCCTGTCGTCACACGCATACGTATCTCCACACCTAGCCGGCGAGAAAGTCTCCCTCGCACTCGTCGCCCAGGTACCCGTCATCCCCGCACCCGGCCTCTCCGCCGGCGCGGACGCCGGCTTTTCCTGGTGGTCCGACACACAAACGAACCTCTTGCGCAAGGCATGCGACAAGACCGGCAACTTTTCCTATACCCCTCTCTACGCCCTCAAACGTAAAATCGGGTGGATCAAGCGCGTGTTTCGCGAGGGCGAGGACGACGAGGAGGAAGTCGAGGTCGCCGATCCCAACGAGGCGGCAGTGGCTGCAGCGGTCGCGGCTGGTACGCCCGGTGCAGTGTCGGGCGACGCGTTGTACGTTTTTCACATGTCTTTGATACCTCAGATTGACGTGCGATAGGTGGGTCGACGTAACCCCACCCTGGGCACCCCTCGACCATGACGGCGCCGAAGACTCGATCGCTGTGGTGAGCATCCCAGCCAATCCCCGGCCGCACATCTGACAGCGTGGCATCCCGCGTTCACAGGACGAGGACGAGGACATGGACGATTTCGACGATTGACAATCATCATACCTGTATATCATGCATCATGTACCACTTTGTGTAATTAAAGCCAATTTTGACAATGCAACGCCCACTATGACAGCGTGCCTTGACAATATGTGCAGGGGTAATACGAGAACGAAGCAATAGTCGGAAAGCGCAAGCGAAAGCAACGATCGCGTACGAACAGGACAAGTGGTCTAGCATAGAGTAGTCAGGGGCAGAAACAGACAAGGAAAAGTCGCTCAAAAGTAGTACATGTACACAGAAAATATGCGCGCGCGAGGCGATAATGGCGGGGTTATACTACAGTACGATGCTATCCACACTATCGTGAATGTTTCGCAGAAAGGAATCGTGGACACGAACGAACGAACGAACGAACGAGGGAAAGGACCTATGGAAACAAAGAAGGTAGCCGAAAACC